>KE159358.1:207268-219834 GCA_000411055.1 Leavenworthia alabamica
GTCCAAAATTAAGCTCAATCCGGATTCGGGAAGAAATTCAACTAATATAAAACTTCTAATGGTTCTGCATGATTTTGCAACTCTAAAACATTGTTTTCTCCCAAAACATTCCATTCTCTTCCAAAGCAACCTAAGACCTGTAAACACTCTGAAACACAAATAAAAGACTCTAAAAGATAATAAAATCATATTAAATAAAATCCTAAAATGGGTCAAATATGAGATATATCATAATGCAACTTATATTAATCTAACATGTTCCAGATTTATTAAAATTGTACGTGACGATTTGACTAAAAAAAAGAAAGACGAGGACGATTAGGTCTAAGTTTTATTATAAAAATATATAACCAAAGAAGGTAATAAGTGGGATGGAAATTAAAGAAACTTTAACACTAGAAAAATGAGGAAGAGAGAAACCAGGTGAAGAAAAATTGTGGAAAGATTTTACTATATAAAATATATGGTTTATATTTTTTTTATTTAAATTCCTGTTAATTTTATGCATATACTAGATTTTCCAACAAATATTTAGTTTTTTTCATTTATTTTTACATTAAGTTTCTATTTCCAACAAAATTTCAAAAATAAAATAAAATGTGTTTCTATTTCCAACAAAATTTCAAAAATAAAATAAAATGTGTATTATAATATACATTCTAAATATTACTCCCTCCGTTTCATAATATTTGATTTTATATTTTTTATATACAAAACAAAAAAAATTTAAAAATCCTTATTTTAGTTATATATTTACTCAAATTTTTAAATAATTAATATGTTTTAATTATCTATTTAATATAGGGCAATTCTCAAAAATACCACCAAATTAACTTTAATTTCCACAAATACCACTAAAATTAATTTAAGACAAAATTACCATTTAATAATTCAATTAAATTAAAAATTAGATTATATTTTTGAGAAATTACACAAAAACCAAACAAAAAAACTAAACTCAACCACTAAATACACAACCCAAATAATAAAAAAAAACTAAATCCAACCACTAAATAGTCAACCCAAACATTAAATAAAAAATGTGATTTTAATAAAAAATGGTATTTATGTCTAATTAAAAAAATTAATGTAATTTTTTCTCAAAAACTATAAATGATGGTATTAGAAAGAATTACTCTTTAATATATCTTAATTTTATTTTAAATTATAAATTTATTAAATAATAGTAAAAATTATTATGAAACGGAGGGAGTATATAAAACATGACCAATTCCTAAAGACAGATTCTGACTTTTTTTAACATGAACTACTTCTAAAATATGCATTTTAAAATTTCTAGAACATGTACAGGCACTAGAATACATAACCAAAATTTTTAGAATATGTATAACTAATAGAATAGATATTCTGAAAATTAATAACATATTCAAAACATTTCAAAAAAACTTTAGAATAACTAATAATTTACTTAAAACTGGTTACACTACAAAAATATATTTTTAATTGTCTATGAACATATTCGTATATATAGTTTGATTTTGAAAATATAATATTTTTGGAAAAACTGATAATTAGAAAATAAGTTTATATAGACAAAAAATTTTAGTTTAAATATCTTCTTTCCAAATTTGCCAACATTTTTGGTTGATATATTATCATTACATGCATTTTTTACCTTGTACATCTTATTGAATAATGCATCTCATTTAACAAATGCAAATAATGACGTCATCTATTATTCGTCATCTCGTTGACGTCATTGTCTTGTTGTCGATAACTGTGGCTAAGAAGTTGGAGAGTGGTTTTGTATTTGCACACAGAAAAATTCCAATGAGAGAGTGGTTTGTCTTCGTCATCTATATAAATGATTTCATTCTTTCTTCATTTTGAAAGACAAAAGAGGAATATAACCATGAGTGAAGTCGTTAAGGTAATATAAACTTTTACTTCTGATTTCATCTATTACCATTTTGATGTTTTATAGTATCATATGTGGTTGGTGTGTGGTTAGGATCAAAGAGAAGAAGTGATTAAAGCTTGGTATTTGGATGATAACGAAGATGATCAGAAACTTCCTCACCACAAGGATCCTATGGAGTTTGTATCTTTGGACAAGCTTGCAGGTTTGTGTGTGTTTTCATTGTTGCATTCTTCACGTATGATAATAATGTTTTTGGGCAGAGCTTGGAGTACTTAGCTGGAAACTTGACGCTGATAACTATGAAACCGATGAGGAGTTGAAAATGATCCGCGAATCTAGGGGTTACTCATACATGGTCTGTGACCTTACAAACATTTTCATATGCATGGCAGATTCAACTATTTTAGATATTCGAGAAGAATTTTTTTTTAAGATATCTCATTAAGTCAAAAATATATTTTTAAATCTAAAAAAACTTAATCTTAATTATAAAGAAAAGTGAACCAAAAACTAATTTTCACAAAAAAAATAAATAAAATTTTAAAATATATCATTAAACTAAAAAACAATTTGAAAAAATGATCATAAACTATATGATACCCAGCCCTAGACTATCGTCTAGGTGGCTTATCCTTAAGACCGAACCTATTTATGTGTTCATGTTTGAGTTTGACGAGAGTCAGAATCGGCCTTGAGTTTTGATAGGTTAAAAGAATAAAAAATTTTTTGGCCGGTTATATATAGTTATAAATAAAAAAAGTTATTAAATAATTGGCTCCTATTATAAGATTTTTTCGGAAAACTCTAAACGAATGATTGACGTGCTTGTTGTCATGACCTGACGAGAGAAACATGTTTTGGTTTCAGGACATCTGTGAGGTAAGTCCAGAAAAGCTACCAAACTATGAAACTTTAGTAAAGATGGTTTTTGTAGAACATTTACACATTGATGACGAGATCCGTTACTGCCTAGCAGGAAGTGGTATGTACGTAGTTTTATTAAATAAATTTCGATATATATAGTCCTCATGCATGGTTTTTTCTTTTTTTGGGCAAATAAGGATACTTTGATGTGAGAGATCTAAATGATGTTTGGATTAGAGTATGGGTTAAAAAGGGTGGTATGATCGTATTCCCTGCTGGAATATATCATCGTTTCACTGTGGACTCAGACAACTATATGAAGGTTCAATCTTAGTTTTTTCTATACTGTTTAGCTCTGGACATTCGGTTTAAACTGAAACACCCCAACCCGGTTCTCTAGACTCAAAACCGCTAAATTAAAAAAAATTTTATTAACCAACCGATAATCCCATACTTATCGGTTCTAGATTCCGGATTATCCTACTAACAAAATAACTAAGTCTTTAAACTTCAATAAATAAATAATTCCAAAATAACCCAGAACATTAAATCTCAAATTATACCTAGTCACAACTAGGTTCTCAACATAAACTCAAATAAAACGGAAACACAACAATCGGTATACCATCGCCTCCCAGCTGNTAATTCATCATATATTTTTGGTTTGATTATAAAAACTTGGATTTTCTTATGGTAATAGGCAATGAGACTTTTCGTGGGTGGACCAGTGTGGACTCCTTACAATCGTCCACACGATCATCTTCCTGCAAGGTACAACAATGTCTTGTTCTCCTATATTGTCTCTATAAAAGCTTAATCTACAGTTATATATCCTAGTAACATGAACTGTTTATGTATATATTGATACGGCTACTTTACAGGAAATCGTATATGGATAAGTTCGTGAAGGTGAGTGGGGACTGTACCATAGACGCTTCAGCGTAGAGGACTCTCAGGCATCAGATTTCTCTATGCTAAACATATGTGTTATGTTGTGTTTAAAATTCTTTAAATAAAAAAATGTTTACGTTGTGTTTATGCTTTATTGTGTATATCACTGAAACCGTAACATTCGTGTTTTTTTTTTACATTGTTGTTGCATTGTAATGCCATGCCATGTATGCCATGTAAACTTATAACTTTTTTTTTTGTAAACTTAGAACTTCACCATCTTTATGTCTAAGATGTTCGGTAATATGCAGAAGAAAATGGAGATGTTCGTGTTGACAAAATACATGAAAACTCAAAAGTGTGACCATCTAACACTACAAAAAGCAGTCGATTTCCGACGGCNAGATTTTTACACATTTAAATCGTTTAGTCAACAGAGTTTTCACATGGTCTCTCCAAGCCCCGTGATTAGTCGATGTTAGGGGATGATGTGCTGGTTTACAATATGAGGTTACCACCCTAAGTTGTATCAAAACCGACGATTCCCTAATTTAATCGGATTACCTAAATTATCTAAAATACAATATTACCATAATTATTGTCAACCATTTATATATTTATTATTGTTTTCTTTAAATCTATATTAACAAATAATAATTTTAAAAAAATTATTTAATTTTATTATAATTTTATCTAATTTATTATTTATTTTAAAAAATCTATATTCTAAATTATCTATTTACTATTATCTAAATCTATATTAAAAAATTATATATATTAAAAATTATCTATTTATTATTATCTAAATTAACAAAAAACTATCTTATTTTATTTTATTATTTATATTCTGTTAGTTTTTATAATCACTTAAAAATTAAAATAATATTTTATATTTTATATTTTATATATGTCACGATTTTATAGATCAACATATATGTATATATATAACGATTTCAATAATAAAAATTATTACATGTACATGTCATCTTCTCAACATCAAACTTTATATATATATTTTATATTTTTTATGTTTTATTATATTTCATTTAGATTTAGTATCCCTTATGATTGTTATTAGGTCTAGTCCATATAAATAAACTTAAAGTTGCATAGAGAAGCACACCAGTGTTAAGTATTGTTGACCAGAACTATAAATAGTGAGCTCTAGAACCCTAACACTTTCAAGAGATGTAGCATTGTTCATTGTAGAGAATAATGTATATATATGTTAATCAAAGCTTCTGGATATTGTAGAATGTATTTCAGAAAAAGCGCCTCGGCTCCTAGTCTACAGACCAAGCTGACCATTGAGTCGTAAGACCAGAGCCCAGTGTATTAATAGAATGCCCTCGGATCCAATGGTCCGAAGAATTACCCAAAAAAAGATATAAATGATATTAAATATATAAATAGATTTATTAAATGTACAGTCGAGTCCACGAAACCTGGTGGAACCTAATTTCATTTTCTATATATTCGGATATCATAATAAAAAAAATGTCATTTTATTAGCCTTATAAAATAAATTTTGCAATAAGAAACAAAAATTAGTCGAATCTTACTTGAAAAGTGATTTCATATCAATGTATCAATTATATGAAGGAAAAAAGCAAAGTGTATTTAATGGTGAATTTACAAAAAAAATATGGTGTATTAATATTTTTTCTACATCTAAACTTTTAAACTAAACCTGTAATTGTAGAGTTTACTAAATTAAAATGTACATATTTAAAAATATATATTTTATACTCTCTTTGTTTCATAATAATTTTAATTTTTGAGTATTTTATAATATTTAATTTTTACTATTATTTAATAAAATTATAAACTAAAATAAAATCAACAAACATTAAATAGATAATTTAAAGATATTAATTATTTAAAAATTTGGAATTAAAATAAAGATTTCTAAAATTTTTTAATTTTGTATGTAAAAAATACAAAATCAAATATTATGAAACGGTAAAACTATTTTACTTTGAAGCTATTATAACATTTTTTTATTATTTCATAAAAGTATTGACATATGTGGGTTTTTCTAAACTCTTGGCTGATAATATGAATTTACATTTTGAGAAATTAAATAATTTCTATAGATGTATCTTTTAGATTTTGAATATCCAAATGTTCAGTTTTAATTGTACAGACTAATGATAATTTTATTTAAAAAAAATAGAATCAAACTAATAATTTTAGTGAAAAGTAATTTTAACTGCAAAAAGAACTCAAAGCCAGTGGATTAATGATAAAAAGTTAAAAACTATAAATAAAAATCATAGATTTTACAAATATTATAGATACAAATTATATAATTTGATTCAATTAAATTATATTATTTGATTAAGTTAAACTATATTATAAATCTGTATTTTAGTATACTTGTAGAGATTCACCTTTTTAATGATTTTTTTTTAAAAATCCGGTAAATCATAATTAATGGAAACATGGGCAAATCACTTTATTAAATAAAAACTTGTTAATTATATTTCATCCTAGTAAAAAACCAATATAAATTAATAAAATGAATTATTACTTGATTTTCTTAAGTTTTTAACTGCCCTAAACCTAAACACAGTATTTATTACATCAATGAAAAGCCATACCGTTTGACATGTTATAAAAGTACTAAGTTTTTTTTTTACTTTTAACTGTTTTCTCAATGTCAAAGGCTGCAATGAGCAGTTGCAATGAATTATACTGAAATGAACAGTTTTAGTAATTTTGACCTAACCCCACACCTGTTCTCTGTCAAGATAAAATTTAATTTTAAAAAATATTAATTGTAAAAATGGATTTTTATAAGAAAAAAGTAAGAGAAATTGACAAAAGATAATAAATAGGATTGCTTGGAGTCGTGGCAATGTTGGTTACACACTGCACAGAGCACAAAGTTTCATAACAGAGGTAAATGTTGCATGTGGCCCCTTCTTCCTAAAGCTCCTTTCTTAACTCTTTTGTCTCTTACATTTTTTCAATTTTAAAAAAATATAAAATTTAATATTTTGATATATGACCATTAATGTTAGCCATGGGCATTCGAACCGAAGTAGATCGGTTTCGTTTATTCGATTTCAGGTGAATAAACTGATCGGAACATTTTTATTTTTTATTCGGTTTTTGATTCGGTTCGATTTGAATTATTAACCGAATAATAGTCAAAAATCATGTTTTACATCGAATAAACCGAACAAACCAAATAAATCAAATCGAAAGGTGAATTTTCAGATTTATTCAGTTTATTTGGATTAATCAGATTGAATTCATAAATATTTATTTTACTCAAAACCGAAGCGAATTAACCGAACAAACCAATATTTTTTTCGATTTTACTTCGGAACTGATTTTTAAAAACCGAAAACCGAATTGTCCAGGGCTAATTAATGTTATCTGTTCCACATACAATCTATGAGTAAATTTTGTTCTATAAATAATAAATGGAATGCATAAGTCAGCTTTGTAAAGCCATAAATAAAACTTGGTCAATGACTCGGTTTAGTAATTTTTACGACAGTTACGTTACGTTAGGTCTTTTTTGTTTGTCTAATTATTATTTCTTATTTATTGGTTTTACGTTACGTTTAAGTTTATTTAATTTGTTTGTCAATATATAATGAATAAAAATGTTTTTTTAATAGAAAAGTTCCTCCATGTAAAAACAAAGTCTAAAGCTAGCAAAAAAACTAACAAAAAAGGATAAAATTTTAAAAGATTAAAAAGTAAAGACAGACTACAGATAACACTGTGTAAAGGGAAATAACAAATTAAAAGAAACAGTAAAATATGTTAAAAAGTAAAAAAAAAGAAGAAATGAAGAAGAGTAGATAAGCCCACCTTTTCTCTATCACACTTTCTATATTGTTTTCTTTTTAATAAAAAATTAAGTCATGTAAATAGCGAAATTTTTTTTTTTAATATAAACAAAATTTTGAAATAATAAGAAAAATAGACATTTACAAAAAAAAGTATAAAAGGATAACAATTTAAAAGTAAAAAGTAAACACAGACTTCAGAAAAAACTGTATAAAAGGAAATAAGAAAACAAAAAAAAAACAGTAGAAATTTGTTAAAAAGTTAAAAAAATAAATAAAGAAGAGCTAAGCCCAGCTATTTATTTTATATTCATAAAATTAAAAACAGTAGAAATAAAAAAAATGAAGAAGAGTAGCTAGTAAACATCAACTATTTATTTTATTTTATATTCAATTATTTTAACTAGTTTTTGAAAACATCACTCTCTCTATACAGAGGCTCAGAGACACACACAGTCCCAACTCTATTTCCTACAAGTAGACTTTAATGCACCTTTGTCCAAGTGTTGAGTTAATTTTAAAATACTCATTTCAATTTTCAACATTTAATAAACCAAATTTATCTTTCTCTCTCTCTCTCTTTCTCTATTTAGATCACTAGAGATCTAACTTCATCAATCAAACCATTCACCACACTCCTTAACCATGGACTACGTAAGCTTCTTCTTCTTCCTTCTTCTTCCTTCTTCTTCTTTAACTTCTTATGTTAACGTTTTGCTTTTGGTTAATCAGGAGTACGGAGGAGAGTATTGCAGAAGAGGACACGTACCAGCCTTTGGAAGCTGGGACTGGAACGACGCCGTTCCATTCACTCAATGTTTCGAGACAGCAACAACTCAACAGCCTTCTGCTTTTCTTCATTACGCTCCTTACCCTCAAGATCGTGATCTTTACCTAGCCGGTGACCTTTACGACAACCACCATATTGTAGCTCCGGCTATGATCCTCCTCCCTCGCCGTCGTGTACTTTCTTTATCCCTCTAAGCTCAACACTTTTTCGTAAACTTCTTAATTTATATCTTCTTGGAAAATGTTGTTTTAGCCTAAAGTAGCTCAAGAACCGGTGGAGAAGAAGAAAACTAAATCCAAAGAACAACAAAACTTCAAGACGGAGGCGCGTGAGATTAACGCGCCGACGAGCTGTCCAACACCAGTGGTGAAGCGGAAGACTAAGAAACCTAAACCTGTGGATGAAGACTTGTACAAAGTGTCTCCACAACTTCTCACCGTCAAATCTAATAAGGTATATAAACATTAATTTATTTATTTTATTCTAGGGTTTTTTAATAATTAATTTAGTTTATTTACTTCACAATTTTTGATTTTTTTTGGAAATTTTAAATTGAAATTACAGAAAAGAGGAGGTGGTTTTGGGTGCATTTCAAGGTGTTTTTTGCCAAGCATGAGAGATTGAGTCAGACAACAGTTTTTTTTTTTTTTTTACTTTTTTTATTAATATTTAAAAAAACTATGTTTGTGAAATCATGTATGTATTTAAATATGTCTAGTAACAAAAAGGTAATGAATTCTAAAAGATATAGACTAGTGTTAGCTTTTGGGAAAAGCGTGCCATATTGTATTACTTAAACTAAAACAAATTAATGAGACTTGTTTAGCTAATTATTATAATTTGGTCTTTAATTTAATTATGTTTTTGTAAAGTTATGTATGTATATATAATTATATATTTATGAGATTAGGGATGGGAAATGAGTTAAAACTGAGGAGTGGAATCATGCCTGTGACCTGTCTCTAGGAGAGTAAAACATGGCAAATGCCATGGGTACAACCAAAATTTTTTTAAAAATATATTAAAATAAAAAGGAACAATTTAAAAAAAAAATTGGTAAAGAATTTATTTTTTTACCAAGTGTCTTGAACATAAAATTTGACTAGTGGAATATTAATGCTAGATTTTGGCAAATTTATTTAGTGGTGTACTTCATTAAATAGTTCTGACCATTTGAATTAATCGGATTACATGGAACATATTATTTGGTAATTCTGTTGTTCGGAAATTTTAAAATTCATCGAATTAATAAGTTCAGATCAAAATTTAATCGGATCGGATCAATACAAAAAAAATTCAGATTAATCGAATCAAAAATTTTAGTTAATCAATTTATTCTATTAAAATTATTTTAATAATAATAATTAGATTCTATTATTTTATTCCAAACAAATATGGTGAATGATGTTCCTTCTCCCTTTTTCATTGCTTACTTTTATAACATATAACAACGTTGTCTAAATCTCTTCCATTTCAATTTCATTTTTTACTGTATACTGATTATATTTTTGGACTTGATGGATCTTCTAGAATATTTTCTAATATTTTCATTAGCCTTTTTCATCTCTAGCAAAAATTTATTATTATTTTTTCCTTTACATTTTTCAGATTTCTTGATAACTTTTCTATATTACATCTTAGTATATATATATATATGTAAAAGTGAACCTATTGACACGAAATAATGTTTATATAACCAAAAGACTTTTACATAACGTTTGGCATGACTCTAACGTAATCATGAAAGCTTGTCTTCTTAATAGATTACAAACCGAGTTATTAAAACAAACAATTATTTCCTAATAAAAAAATTTAGCTTTTTTACTATCTTTCAAAAAAAGAAAATGAAGATTCAAATAAATTGAAAAGTGATAGAATTATTGCAATCAAATGTCATTAAAGAAAAGACATATGCTTTAAAATTAGGGAAAGAAAAGGAGTTAAAATGTAGCACTCTAAAGCACTGTTAAAGACATCATTCCATTAGATTGATTAAATTAGGTTCTACTTTTTTATTTTGTCGTTGAGTTGGTGTATTCATAATTTCTAGTAGGTCTAGGTAAAATATTTTTTAGATTCGGTATTTAAATTAATTCGAATCGAAAAATTCGAATATTTGTATTTTTGTAAGCAAATCAAATAGCAAAATTTAGTATTTGTAAAAACGAATCAAATATCAATTTTGGAATGACCAAATATTCGTTTCGATTCGGATATTTATTATATATAACTATATATAAATATATTAAAATATATAATAATAAATATACATGTATAAACATAAAGTTAAATGATTATGGTAATTTATTTCCTGAATAATTTTTATTTTATTTATATTATCACAAATATTTGAATATTTTAAAAAATATTTTATTCTAATATTCGGATTTTTTAGAAAATATTTTGTATATATTAGAAAATTATGATTAAAAAATCAAAATTAGATCCAAAAAACGAATCGAAACGAAACAAATAGTTCGCAAATAATACAAAAAATTTCGAATATTCGAATATTTGAAAATTTTTGAATCGAAACGAATCACAATATTAACTATTCGCCAGAAACGAATCGAATCACGAATAGTGGAAAATTTCAAAATATTCACTTTGTGCCCATGTCTAATTTCTAGTATAGTAGAGAGTTATTAGGATGCAATCATGCAAATGGTTATATAACTAAAAACACAAAAAATTAAATGAATAGTGAAAAAACACAAACATAAATAGTTTCTTGCCTCCTTCCTCTTACGATATGTTTATTTTATTTTTCAGCTAGACATTGCATCAAAAATGTTAATATTTTAATGAAGATGTTAGATATAGTTTGTTTAGTTATCTAATATTTATATCTAGATGTTGCATCTAGTAATTTTGTTCGTTTTTGCATTCGTAATTACATCCACGTGTAAATAGTAGAATATGACAAAAAATGACATGATTTATACAAATAAATAATATTTCATTATTTAAATTATATATAAAATTTAATAAATATTAAATCAATGTTTATATGATAATTTTATTTTATTAATATATTTTATATAATATCACTTAAAACGTGTTTTTTTGCAGAAAAATATGATTTTATAATTTTTTATAAAAAACATGTTTCTATTTTTTTTTTACGGAAAATATGTTTCCACTTATAAATAGAGTTTAATAGATAAAAAATTCATGACAATTGTAAATCATTTGTTTGCTTTGTAGATGTCTCCTGATTGTCATCCAATGCAAAGGCTAGAATAACATGGAAGCTATCTAGTAAAGAAGGAACTGATATTCTCATGGGATCCTCTGCTATAATGCCTGTAAGCTCACCACTTGAAGCGGAAGCAGTAGCGCCAGTCAAGGCCGGTCCTGAGGGTAGGTCACATAAACGGTTGTTTAAGACATCCAATAGTTTAAGGGCATTTTTTTAGATTTTATTATACATATTTTACATAAAAATAATTTTCTTAGGGCATCCAAATTTTTTTTGTTCATGTCATTCAAGAAAATTACGAATAATTAGATCGGCCTGAAAGCCATAAATAACTTTTAAAAAAGTTTCAAGGTGCAACTACAATGATGTTACATTTATAGAAATTGTAAGTAACTATACAATTTCTTACAACAAGCCATGCAATCTCAAAGAAGTATTTGGTATAGTGGTAAATTCAAGGTAGTTTGATTTTAGCTAATCCAAAACTGCAATATAACTTTACCTATGTACCTAAGGGCTAAGACATAGGATAAAATCTCAAACATATGTTGTAAAATATAGTTGTAAATTTACTGGAAAATTAATATAATGTTTTTGTTAGTTAAAAAAAATAGAATTTTTATTGAAGACAAAAAAAATAGAGAGTAATTCCTTCTAATACCATCATTTATAGTTTTTGGGAAAAAATTATATAATTTTCTTTAATTAGACATAAATATTATTTTTTATTAAAATCATATTTTTAATTTAATGTTAGGGTTGAATATTTAGTGGTTGAGTTTAGTTTTTTATTATTTGGGTTAAATATTTAGTGGTTGGGTTTTGTATTTATTATTTGGGTTTGTGTAATTTTTCAAAAATATAATCTAATTTTTAGTTCAATTAAATTATTAAATAGTAATTTTATGTTAAATTAATTTTAATGATATTTGTGAAAATTAAAATTAATTTGATGGTATTTTTGAAAATTGATTAAAAATAAATTATTATTTTTTTATATAGTGGAAATATATGAGGGGTATTTAATTTTTACGTTGAGCGGTTTACTCGAAGAAATAAATGCCAATTGAATTTCAAATTTGTTTTCAAGGCATCGCATCAGTCCCACGACGATCGGAGATGAGCGGC
>KE159359.1:1743-33928 GCA_000411055.1 Leavenworthia alabamica
TTAGTGGTATTTATGGAATATAAACTAAATTTAGTGGTATTTAAGAGAATTACCCTTTATTATATCTATATAAAATATATTTATTAATTATAATAATTTTTGGGTCATTATGATATATTATTAGAAAAATAAAAGAAACACTAAAAAAAAATATCAGTATATTCGATCATCGGTTTGGTTTGGAATTCAGTTTTTCAAAAATTTATAAAATCTATTGTTAAAAACCAAATAAACATATTGGTTCAGTTAGGTTTTTGTTCATTATCGGTTCGATATGTTCGGTTCGATTTTTCTGTCTAAGGCTACTTTTGTCTTATATGCAATGATAGCCTAACTAATATCAGAAAAAGAGCAATGTAAACATTATTAGAAAAGACCCATTAAAGACCCAATTCTCAAGTCCATTAAGCTATGTCTAGGGTTTAAGAAACTTAGAATCTCATATATATATATGTTCTTCTCATCATTGAATTGTAACTTTGAGAGTTTGCAACTCTCATCTTATCTCTAAATGAAATCAAATCCAAATCTTTCAATCTCTTGGTAACGATCTAAAGTTTTCATTTTAGTTTCTTTTTGCAAATAATAAAGCTCATAGAGCTATTTCTATTTCATGTTTTAGTTAAATAAAGCTTAAACCTTTAAGATTTTGGATTCTTCTTACAAACATATACGCAAAACAATCTTTTAAAACAATCAAAAATTTTCTTGTAGGAATAAAAAACAATTCAGCTTTGCTAGAAAAGAATTGAATGAAATGAAAAAAATAACTCACTTTTGTAGAGTAAGTTTGTCTTTTTGTATAACATATTCCTGATCCATAAAAAAACCATTTCAGAAACTAACAAAGGAGACAGAGATTGATATTGATTCAATTGTAACCACATTACCAGTTTCGTGTCGTCCTCACAAAGATGATGGAGAACACTAACATCGATATCTAGTTTGCATTTAATTGCAATCAAATGTAATCTTTTGAAACTGTACCAGTTTAGGGTTTAGGGTTTTAGGGTTTAGGGTTTAGGGTTTAGGGTTTATGGTTTAGGGTTTAGGTTTTAGGGTTTAGGGTTTAGGGTTTAGGGTTTAGGGTTTAGGTTTTAGGGTTTAGAGTTTAGGTTTTAGGGTTTAGGGTTTAGGATCTCACACTATATGAAACTGGTACATTTTCTCCATCAACTATGATTCGTCCGCTTTTGATTGCACCAACGTACAATGTTCAACATAATCAAAATCGCCAAACACTCAACATATATAGTAATTAGAGTTTAAGATTAGAGGCAATGGAAGTAGATAATTTAACCACCATTTTCTCACCGAGCTTGTCTTCTCTACGTCGGTAGCTATGTCGTTATTCCTCACAATTGCGCTGGTCCACGTCTCATCGCGTAAACACGATCTCCACCGTCGACTATTTTTGAATCCAATCTGATTCACAAAATGGTTAAGTCAGCGAAATTGAAAATTTTACCTGAAAATCTGATTAAGAAAACTGTATTGAACCAATTCATTAATAGAAACAGTCATATTTATAGAACATAGTATATACAGAATTTAAATGAGTTTGTGATCAGATTTTGCTAATTTTTAGGAGCCGATCTCTTAATCATTGTTGCAGATTTTTTGAAATTGATAACAAACAAAATTTGCATGAGATGAACTGTAAAGATCCGCGTGGAGCAATGATAATGCTTTCCATTTTTACCCCTGCTATTAATATTTAATTTTATCTAAATTTAAGAAAATGTAGTGGCATAAATTCTAATATATCTACTGATTAAAAGTTAACAATAATAAACCTCAGCTTTTGCTTGTCAATTTTACAAATTTTTTACATTATTATTAAATATTTTTTATTTCAAAACCTATGCAATTATTTTAAATTTTATCATAATATATTTTTAACTATAACAGTTCCTATATTCTCTCACATATTATTTGAATTCAATTTTTTTTTCAGTGACTATTTTTAAGGAAAATAATATATCTAAAAATATGAATACAGACTGTATTCGTTGACAAAAAAAAAAAAAAAGAATACAGACTGTATTCAAATAATAATAAAAAGAAAAATAACATTGAAATAATATATAAATTGATAATTTAAAAATTAATAAATTATTTTAAATCATACTATTTTTAACTCATGCTAATAATAGTATGTATATATATATAAGCATCTTAAAGCCCTAAAAAACTCAGACGCTAATTCACTCGCAAAACCTGAGATTTGTTGGTGAGTTTTCTATACATTTGTTTCTCCTCTTCTATTTTATAATTTTCCCGGCAAATCATCATCGGCCATTTTTGTGGTTTATGATAGTTTAAAACCTTTTTAATGTGGTTTTTATAGTGATTAGGGTTTGATCTATACCTCTACTTCTTGATCATACAAATCTCGTCAATCGGAAGTTTGAGTTCATCGGAATTGGATTGGTAAACTTTCTAATCTCAATCTTTTATAGTCTAACTCTAATCTTGATTGGTTTAGCGCGATTTAAACTGATACGACTTAGATCAGGTGATCAACACAGTGAAATCAGTTTTATATTGGTTTTAACCGGCTACAATTTGGGCCGGTTTAGTAACTTTAAAATCGGTTTTGGTAAAACCAGTTTCAGATTCGAACTGATCTTATCAAATATTTAAGCATCACAAATCAAATAATTAAATTACTAAATTAATAAGTTAAAATTAATTAAAAATATAATTCTAACATAATTTGTTAAACATCATTATTATGAGTTCCATAGAATATTGAAATGATTTTCTTTACAATTTTTATTTATAAAATTTTTTGTTGTTATATATTAATATAATTTATGTAAAAAATTTAGGTTTGAACTAAGATTTTTATTTTTTTAAAGAAATATAAGATATAGAAGATAAATAATTAAAATTCAAAACATATAAAATAAATTCTTATCAACCAATTTTAAAAATATTTGTAACTTTTAACTTAAATAATTTTACATTTATATGTAGTGGTATAGTTAATATACTTAAAAATAAATATATTTTATGTTTAATTTAAAAATTATTTCTGAATTGAACATATTAAATCTTAATTTGGTTTGATTATAGAGCAAAACATGAATTTTGCGTTGACCAAACCAAATTAGACATATTGTTAGTTTTGACTAATAACATTAATTTATCTGTTAGTTAAAACTAACTATACATCTAATTTGATAAAATCAATGTAAACTTTATGTTTTATTTGATAATTAAACTAATGTTAAAATTTAATATGACTCTAAAAGTTTATATAGTTTTCTTTCCATTTTTATCATGGTCTAACTTATTGTTTTCCTTTTTTTAGATTGTTTTACTAATCGTATTTGTTTTACCAATGGTTGATTTCAGGTGACTCAATTGGTGCTAGGATCACAAATTATATGCTGGAGAGTCCAAATTAATTTCATGTGAGTTCTAACTTCTAACTCTGTTATAGTTATATTTATTTAAAGTTATAAGAGTTTCCATAGTTTTAGTAAAGATTATCAAAAGATTAAAATAATCTCCTAAGATATTTTAGCAACATTTCTAAAATTTAGTGTCAAATTGTTTTTGACAAATGCATATTCAAAATTATTTATTTTGACAAATCTGTAGATTTTAATTTAATCCTTGCAAAAAAACTTAGGGGGTGTATTGAGCTTAGAATTTGATGAGATTTGATTTAAAATATCAAATCATGTGTTATTGACATATGAATTTCAAAATAGTTATTAAAATTCAGTGTTATTGAAACAATGATTTTTAAAAGTATCATGAAATCCACTGTTATTGAAAACAATATAAAGATTTAGGTGAGATTTTAGAGAATTTTAAAACAAAATTCCAAATTTATTTAAATTCAACCAAATCATCTCAAATCTTATTAGAAAGCAAATTTCTTCAAATGCTCATTTCAATACACTCTCCTTGTGAAGTAAAGTTTTCTAGTGCTTATGAATTATTTTTTTTCCAATTCTTATTGTAAATAAGAAACGGTTTACAAGTACTCCAGGAAAAGTTTTGTAAACTTGAAATTAGTTCATCCTATAGATTAGAAAACATAGATTATTATGTGAGATTAGTAATTTTAGTTCACAATATGCCCTCTTAAAATTCCTACCTACTCATATTATTTTCTATCATATTTTTTCACACTTTTACCTGCCGAAAATGCCTTGACAAATCTTTGTTTCCATACATTTTCGGCAATAACTCTAAAAAAATATTTCCTTTACTAGCTTTCAATTCTTTTATATATGTCTCAAACACTATATCATCATCTTTAATCTCTAGTATAAACTCCATCACCTTCCTCCATTATTAATTTAATAATGTTTTTGTTTTTAAAATTAAAATTTCAAAATCGGATTCCTAACGAAATCGATTCAATCTTCAACGAGATCAAACAAACAACGCCGGACAATATCGAACATTATAGATTTTCACAAAGGGGGATCGATCTCTATGAGATATGTGTATTTTGTCCAAGTTGAACAGAGATAACTAACCTCAATGTTCGTGATCCAGCGAGACGAGGAGATCGACGGAGTTTTCAAAGCTTTTGATCCAAGAGAGATTTAGATCTCGAGTAACAAACACTCGCACAAAGATAAAATATTAGGGTGGATTCATCTTCTGTTCGAGCGAGTCAACACTAAAGGCCCAATAATTGATTGATGAAAAGTCCAGCCCAATAGAAGTCCTTATGTTTATAATTGTTTCCAAAACAAGCCCAAGCTTTATAAGTAACATCTTGGTATTGTCGTATTGATTTTACCTTAAGATCGCTGCAAGTTTACATTTCTGTTTCATCTCTCGCGCTTATGTGGCTTGGTTCATTTCAGGTCAGCTCCTCTTCGATTATGTCTTCTATTTTTGTCTAGAGTATATAAATTATAAGGAATCCTCGATTTCCCAATCGGAGTCTGATTCAAGAAGGTTAAATAGCATACCGGATTTGATCGGCTATTTTTACCCAATCGGTTGCTAAACCAATATTATTCCATCTCCATCTACATCTTATATAAATGAATGAACTAAATGATTATTGTTTTTTTTTGTTTTGTTATTGCAGAACTTTGTTAGCTAGATAAAAATTCTTATAAATTTGTTACATACATACAGGTGAAAGTGAGAGAAGATGGGTAAAATAAGGCATCATGATTCAGGATCAGATGAAGAAGAAAAAGATAAAACATTTACAAAAGGACCATGGACACAAGCAGAAGACAATCTTTTAATAGCATATGTTAATAAACATGGTGATGGAAATTGGAATGCAGTACAAAAACATTCAGGTCTTTCAAGATGTGGTAAAAGTTGTAGACTTCGTTGGGTGAATCATTTGAGACCAGATTTGAAAAAAGGAGCTTTTACTGAAGAAGAAGAACAAATAGTTATTCGACTTCATGCTTTTTTCGGCAACAAATGGGCTCGCATGGCTATGGAAGTAAGTTTCTTTTTCTTTTTTCTTTCAACTTGTTAGGCATGCATGAAGTGAATTTAAACGTTAAGTACTATTCGGATCTTGGTGGATATCTGAATCCAGATTCAAAAATGGATATTTGTGGCAAACGGATTTGAATCCGGATGGTATATTCTCGGATCTGATTCTGTATATTAGAATCACGGATAAGTATGTTAAAATGGGTTTAAAAGTTCAGGTTAGTCCTGAGCCTAAAAATTAACGTCAGCTCTAAACCCTATATTTTTTAGTTTAACTTTAAGGGTTAATATAGAAGTGAACCCTTTTAATTTGGGGTTTAAAAGGGTTGACCCTCTGATATTTTTCTTTCATTTTTATTTATTTTCCAATTAAATTTTAAATTTATTTTTTCGTTAAAACTTTAAAATTATAGAATAACATTTTTTGTTCAAAGTAACATTTTTTTTGTCAAAAACGATAAATAACATAATAATATTTTTCTTCCAAAAACAAAAAAATTACAGAATAATATTTTTTCGTCATAAACCATAAAATCACGTATTAATATTTTACCATCAGAAACTGTAAAATTATAGAATAACATTTTCCACAAAAAAATACAAAATCCCAGAAAACATTTTCCATCAAAAATTTTAAGATCACGAATAACATTTTCCGTTAAAATCCGTATAATCATGGAAAAATATTTTTTTGACAAAAACCGTAAAATCACATAATAAAATTTTTCTGACAAAAATCCTAAAATAACGTACTAATATTTTTTCGTCAAAAATCGTAAATAACTGAATAACATTTTTCTATCAAAAACCGCAAAATCAAGGAATAATATTTTTCTGTCAAAAACCATAAAATCACGGAATAATATTTTTCCATCAAAAGCTTCAAAATCACGGAATAACAATTTTTGGTCAAAAAACATAAATAGAGAATAATACTTTTTCCGTTAAAAACCGTAAATTACGGAATAAAATTTTTTTGTTAGAAACCGTAAAATTAAAGAATAACATCTTTTCCGTCAAAAACTACAAAATCACGGAAAACATTTTTCGTCATAAACTGTAAAATCAGGGAATAATATTTTTCAGTCAAAAACCGTAAATCACAAAATAATAGTTTTCTGTAAAAAATTGTAAAATCAGAAAATAACATTTTTCCGTCAAAAACTGTAAACCACAGAATAATTTTTCTGTCAAAAACCGTAAAAGCACGGAATAACAGTTTTTCGTCAAAAACCATAAAGAAATAATATTTTTCCGTCAGAAATCGTAAAATTACGGAATAACATTTTTCCGTCAGAATTTACAAAATCTCGGAAAATATTTTTCATCAAAAAGATTAAAATCACGGAATAATATTTTTCCGTAAAAAATCATAAATCACGGAATAAAAGTTTTCCATCAAAAACCCGAAAATCACAGAATAACATTTTTCTATCAAAAATCATAAAATCACTGAACAACATTTTTTCTGTCAGAAATCGTAAAATTACAGTATAATTGTTTTCGTCAAAAACTAAAAAAATCACGGAAATCATTTTCCATCAAAAATTGCAAAATCACGGATAACATTATTTTGTTAAAATCCTTTATATCATAAAATTATATTTTACCGTCAAAAACAATAAAAACTTCATAATATTTTTCTATCAAAAATCTCAAAATCATAGAATAGTTTTTAATTTGTATAGGGGTTTAAATAGGGTTTTGATGAGGTTCAGGGCTTTAAATAAATTTTAGGGTTCATAAAAGGTTAGAATTCTAATAGGGTTGAGTTTAACAGAACTAACACCTGACTGGACTTGAAAAATCCTATTTAACATTTAAAAATGATTTTTTTAAATTTTTTCGTTTACATTCTTTTCTTACAGATTATTAAATATTTTTATGCGATTAAATCATATATATACGGATCATTATCTAGTTATACATAATTTTTGCTAATGTATTAATAATCTATTATTTATCCCAAATTTCATATTTTAGGATATTCAGATCCTGATTCACTTTTCATTATGCCTACAATCAGGATCTAGGCCTCCGGATATCTGTAAAAAAACTGATATCTAGTGTATATCCGGATACCCAATATTTTTTCAAAAAATACGCTGAATATTTTGAAAAATTAATGCTGGACCAAATAAATTAATATATGGATTCATAGGTTCCGTATATATATATATATATATAAAATTACTCCTACAGACAAATTTCTAGATTTTAACAAAATATTATATTATTATCACAATTTTATCAAAAATATTATATCAATTTCACTAAAATATAATTAAACAAAAATATTTATATAATTTAAATTTAAACAAAAATATTATATCATTATTACAGTTTCATCAATAATATTATATTAAAATATTATATCATTATCATAAATTTAAATTTAAACAAAAATACAGAAATAAAAAATACATATAAAATATAGTTACATGCCATGATTTTGCTAATTATATTCAGACACGTGTTTAAGATATTTTAATTAATCATTGAAAATTTTAAGATATTTTAAGAATTTTTTGAATAATTTTGTCAAATATAGAATAACTTGGAATAATTATAAAAACCTACCTACAATTTACTGTGTTTTTTTTTGTTTTTTTTTAAGTTGGATGGTCGAACAGATAATGAGATAAAGAACTTCTGGAACACAAGACTCAAAAGACAACAACGACTTGGTTTACCTATTTACCCTGATAATGTTAAACAAGCTATGAACGCAGCAACACAATCTGGTCTAAACATTGGTTCATTTCATGCTCATAATAATCAAGTCTCTTTGGAACCAAACAGTGTTGACATCCCTGAAATTGATTTCAAACACTTAACTCTCAATCAAAGTCCTTCTTACCTCCAATCATTGCTTCATAAAGTTCCTACCAATGGTAGCTTTATGAAACAAAGACAATGTTTCTTTCAACCTAACTTGGTATCATCTCCTTACCTCAAAACCGTCATGGATCAAAAAACCGCTGTTGGTTTCTCGGGTGGATATGGAATGAACGAGCAAAGCCCTCAGCTTGTGAACTATCCGTTCTTCGAGAGTAGTCCGGAGTTGTTACTTAATCAAAGCCATTTGTTTGGTAATGATGTTACTACATATTATTCTCTTCCCGAGCCGCTTATTCACGATGTCGAGCTCCCTTCAATCCAAAGTTTTGATTCATTTGAAGAGCCTTGTAGTTGGGAAGTACAAGAATCTAATAACACTTTGGTCCAATCTCTTTTGATAGATCAGACATCCTCATCAGACTATGATGGATTGTTAGAATCAATTGTTTATGGATCGTCGTTAGGGGGAAAACAAGAAACTCTTATTGATTCAGAGTCTTCTCTACTTAGCCATATGGATATTACACCACCAAATGCAAACACAACAGGTAAGGTTCTTGGCCGATACTCATATATCCACTTCATTTGTTTTAAGTATTGAACTAATGATTGTATCCTCTACTCCATATGCAGGAGGACAATACTTCAATTCCGAAACAGATTTGGGTTATTTTGGTTCAATTTCTTCAAATGAGAGAGTCAAATCCTTTGATGGTGAATGGATAGGCCGACTTCTCGGTGAGGATAGATATAACACCAAGCATGACATAGAGTAATCTTTCTCTTATTTCGCAGTTCAAAAGGTTAACCTATTTGGGAAAACAACCTTTCTTTTTTAGTCGAGTTAGGTCAGTACCTCTCGCAATAAGTAGTCGAGTTTAGAGACCCTGGATTGAGTTGAGTAGATTAGTCATGTCTTTTCTTATCTTAGCATTTTGGCTACTAAAAATAATTAGTGAGCATCCTTATTTTGTGAGATTTGATTAGATGGTTTAGGGTTTAAACTTGTAGGACCTCATCATGTATCCACAAATTTTTTTGGTTGTAGGATATATTTTATTATTTCATAATAATGATGATAAAGATAACAAAGATGGGAATATAATACAATAATGTTATAAATTCATGATGTTTAGGTTTGATTTTGATTGAGTGTTTACATGTGGTTAAGGATCATTTGGATTCGTCCTCACTAATTAAATCCTATTGTTCGTCTGGCTCATGTCATAGTAGTGTTCGCAAGATAAACTAGGGTTTTTGGCGTTTAGCTAAGTTATATTGGTGTAACTTTAGACCGTAACTATGAGATAACGACAATTGTTATATACACCAGTTCGAGTTTCTTTCATGCTTTTAATTTTTTTCTGTATTTAGTTACGTATGACGACTTATGCTTCTTTGAATAATGTTTACCTTTTATAAAAATCAAATTGAGCTGCTCCAACAATAAGAACAAAAACGTGTAGCAAATTTTGATCGGGGTTCAAGGTGGATTAATTACTTGGAACATTTTTGTTCTTATTTTTTCAATACAAATGACTTAGTTCACTGCTGACGTACCAAATCCACTCCAGAACTATGTTATTGGACTACAACTTTACAAATATAACACTCTCTGTTTAATTCAATATCTAAATACACACGATATAAACTCAATATTTATATTGTCTGTATTTAGATATTGAGTTCATCTGGTGTTTGGATTTTCAATGGGGTGTTAAGTTTGTAGATTTCTAGTTATACGGTGAAAAACTGTATTTAAATTATGAAATTTATAAATTATGAAAAACTTTTAAGATGTTAATCCCAATTTTAATTTGATTATAAAATAAAATATTAATTTTACGTTGATTTTGTTAAATTAGACATACCTTTACTTTAATTAACAGAAAAATTAACATGTTAACGCAAAAATTTATGTTTTATTTAATAGTCAAACCAAAATTGAGATTTAATATGTCAATTTGAAACATGATTTAAAATTTAAGCTAAAATATATTTATTTTTAATTATATTGATTATACTCAATGTTGTAAAATACGATATATGTTAGACGTATGGTAAGGTACCGTTAAGTTTATAGATGTATATAGGATCATTTATACGGAAAATATTTTTATAACATATATATATATAATATAGTTATATAAAATTATATAAATATTAAATGAATAAATAATAGGATATTTTTATAAGACATTTATATTATACGGCCATATTAACTGTATATACAGCCGCATTAACTGTATTTTAATACTACATAATTATATTTTTAGTTTTAAAAATAATTATATAAAATACTTTTAAGTTCTACAAATATTTCAAAAATTTATTGAAAAGAATTTTTTTTTCCAGATTTTAGTAATTTATCGTACATATCTTTTATTTCTTTAAAACATCAAATTTTAATTTAAATCTTAAATATATTACATAATTTATATTAATATATATTAACAAATAGTTCTATAAATATACATCTTAATAATAATATTTAATATTTTAAGAAATTCATAATGATGATGATGTTTAACAAATTATGCTAGAATTATATTTTAAATTATGTACTTTAGTCGATTAAATATTTATTGTTTCATCATTTTAAAATGAATTCTTAATACAATAATATATATTTATAATACAATTAAATCACAATGTATCCAATATTTTCATCTATTTTTTTCATATACATGTAACATATGTAACATAAATGAATATTATTCTAATTAAAAATAAAATTGTAGATAAAATAATAAAAGTATTAATCTAATTTTAGATTAGATTATTTTAGCTTTGGTTTTAGTTTTTTTAGCTAATGGAATATTCTACCAAATTCAGTTTATAGAACAATTTGATCAATATATATATATGTAATATATATTTCTAATTTATTAAAGAATTAATAGTAAATCAGAAATCATATTTTAAAATGAATTTGGTTAACCAATTAGCCAATCGAATTTGGGTCAAAATACTGAACCCAACCAAATACCAAATAAATTTATAAATATGTGAAACTGATTATTTTCAAAACAATTTGGTTTAGTACAATTTGATACGGTTCAGAATTACCATTCGGTACGGTATTTTGGTCCTCTCATATGCATAACCTTGTTTTAAATATCTCTCAAATTCTTGTTAAATATTTTTAATTAATTCACCAACTGATTTTTAAATGATGTCAATAAAATCTGAGCAATTACTCACATAACGTAAACAATAGCGTCAATGTGAATGGAATTTGGTCAAACTAATAAATTTATCTTTTAAAACTATATAAAATAATGTTATATATTTTCAACCAAAATATATTAATTAATCATCATTTTATTCACTGTTATGCCTTTTCCCAAATCTATTTAATATGTTTTGACCTAAAAAAGTACAAGTTGACTGAGACTGAAACCAATTCTTTAATCCATATTTTACAAGTAACTTCTGAAGAAACTATTTAAATATTTCAGTTACAGCAAAATCCGTCAAAGTATCTTTAAAAATATTAATTAAAAAAAGGAGAAAAACTTGTTAAAGTTGTTGTATAATACATTTTTAATCATCGGAATTTAATAATAAAAAAAATCTTTAGTTCTATTTCCAAAAAAAATAAACAATTCTGCATTTGAATATATATTACAAGGACTCGTATATATATTTTTGGAGCAAAATTATACATAAATTGTGTGTATTAGAAATATATCTAAATAATAATTGGTGATTAAAAACGATTTTGTTTTCTAATTTTTAATTAATATTCATATATATGACATCTAAAATAGGCAAAATATTATTTTACTTAATATAGAGTTTAAAGATAAAAGCAAATTAAAATAAAGTGTGAAATGAAATCTTCTTATCTCTCTCTCCAATTAATAACATTTGAGAATCTCTACAAATCCCTACTCTCCTCTTAATCACACATAGATGAAATAATATCATTATTCATTTTTCTTAAATCTCTCTCTCTCATATTTTTATTCTTTCAAGTAATATCATTATTCATAGAGCAATCAGATGATGAAGAAAACATCTGAATCTGAAGAGTTTGACCGGAGAATATTCCGGATTAAGGTGAAGTTACCAAAGGAAAAAAGTGAAGATGAAGATGATTCTCTTATGAAGAAGCATTTTTGTGTGATTTGTAAAAAGCAGTTTAACTCTGGTAAGGCTTATGGTGGTCATGTGAGGATCCACTCAACCGAGTTCAATAACAAGGGGACAAAGCCAAAGAAGATAAAGATGAAGAAGAAGAAGAGAAAGAGTTGTGTGGTGAAGAAAGAGAAAGAGATAGATCTGATTAGGGCTGACGTGGCAGGTAAGATAAGATGTTGTTTATGTGGTAAAGAGTTTCAAACAATGAACTCTTTGTTTGGACATATGAGGAGACATCCTGACCGGAGCTGGAAAGGTGTAAGACCTCCTCCTTCAACAGATGATGATGATGATGAGATGAGTAGATCCATGGTCATGAGTGATGTGACTAAGGATGTTCAGCAAGCTGCTTGTATTCTAATGATGCTCAATTATGCTTCAAGAAATGAATGGGCTGGAATAAAGAAAGCTGTGGAATCACCCAAATCTGAGGTAAGAAGCTCAAGTTACTATAAAGATGGTAGTGAAAAAGAATTTAAAGTGAAGGTGGTGAATAAGGCTAAATCATTAGGGTTTGATCTTAATCAGCCTTATGATGAACATGAAGATCATCCTTAATTGTTCATGTTTGATTTCTCAATCCATATGAATGTCTTATCATCTACCTAAAGGCTTTTGTACATAGGTGAACTCCTTGTTTGATTCTCAATAACTGTTGTTCGTCTTGTAGTCTTTTTTTCTTCATGTCAATTTCTCTTGAATGTTTATAGTTTGATCTATTGAATGTTTTCATAAATAAGAGTTGAGATTTCAAGTTGTGGAAGTTTTTGTGAATCTAGTGTTTCATATATGCATATGAGTATATCATATTCATATCCAAATGCATATGTAATGTTTCAAAGAAGTAAAAAAAAATATATAAAATCAAACATAACCTTAGACATGCTCAACAAGTAGAGTTTCAAGATAAACTGAGAGTCCAAAGTCATTAATAGTCTTCTTAGTTCACTAAAACAATTAGAAAAGTCAAGAAGAATTGAAGGTGGAACTTGGAAGTGTTAAGTTTTTTTCACAACAAAAGAGTGTCAAAAAGCAATATTGTATGTGATTATAAAAGGAGAGTACAATCTTTTTAGCTATATATAAAATAACCTTAAATTTAAAAATAATATATTTCAAATGGCAAAAATAACTAAATGCAAAATCTTTTTAATATCTTTTATAGTAAAACAAACTCTCCTATATTTTATTTAGGGGTTTATATCTCTCTTCACTCTCAAAAACTTAGCCACGTTTTGTGTTTCCTGTTCTTCTAATTTGTGTTTTTTTTTTCTTAAAAATTTATAATAATTTTTAAATTTCGTTTCTGTTTGGGTTTATTTCAATCAATGTACTTAAAAGTCCAAACTGAGTGTCTGAAAAAGACATATCAACTTAGAAGACCTAGTTTATAAAAGAAGAGGTGATGCTAGCTGACGAAAGACTTAATATATAAGATAGGTGATGATATAGACAAAGAAGCTCTTCTCATCTTGCATGGTTTACAAATACACTACACTACCTTGTTATTATTCTTTACTTATCATCTTACTATTCACTGTTCAGATCAATGTTTTATTGAGGATAAACGAAAATATGGAGTCTCCCACTCCCATAGCTTCTTCCCCATGAATTTAAAGCTTCATCATCTCTTTTAGTAGTGGTTTCATGAAGAAGAAGGTATACTATTCTCCTCTTCTTCGTCTTTCCTTGTCTCGTGTTTTATGAGGTACTGAAAACAAGTTGCTTTGTAGGTTTTCGAGTTCTTTCCTCTTTGCTCTACCGACACAATCCCGAAAATCAGATACGATATTTCTGAGCAATAGTGGTATCGAATAATAAATGTGGGATTCATCTAAATCAAATCTGCTAAAAAAAATACAAAATAATCAAAAAAATCTCTGGTTTATTTTATGATTTTATTTTATTTGATTTTTGCATTAAATGTCTAATTTTATTTTTTTTATTCATCAAGTTTAGAAAACTCTATAAAATGAGTTTTATGTCATTTGTAATATTCAAACTTTTAAGAATAAAAAAATATAAAAGTCATTTGGCTATTTTTGGAATTATTATGGAATAGAGAATCTTGTATTTTGGTATTACTTGTCAAGTTAGTCTATCACTGTTATCCCCATCATAACCAAACTAGAGAAAAAAAAAATGAATCAAATCAATTTTTTTCTTAAATTGGTCAGTATAATTTTTTTATTAAATTTGATTTTCAGTAATAAACGGAACCAAAAAGAAAAACCAGAAAAACGAAATCTATTTTTATTTTTTATTTTTTTTTTGTTTTTCTATTTATTGATTTATATATATTTATTTATTTACTTTTTATTCTAAACCAAACCAAAACTGAACAAATCGAAATAATTTAAATAAACCAAAAAATGAATAACCATCCCTAGGAATTCAGATCGTTATTCGGATTTCTGAATACCTTCCGAAGAAACTCAATCCGAATTCAAACCGGTTCTAATACTCGATGAGTTTTCTTTTAAAGATTTGGTATTCCCTTTAACCGGATTCAGTATTCGATTTAATTAGACTATGAACAAAAACTGACTAGTTAAGTTATATTGGAGTTTTTAGGTTTATGTTTTAAAATTCATTTATTTTTTGTTTTAATCGGTTTAAAATTTAAATTTTTAAGCAGTATTTTCTAAAAAGATTTGTTTTTTTTTTTAAATTTGATTCGATTAACCATTTAATTTGTTTATGAGTCCGATCCAAATAAACCGAGATTCGAACCGACTAATAAAAAAGAATTCGGTTTATTGATAGATTTTAATTTTTTTGGATATTTATAGAGTATTACCTTATTGAAATTAAATTAATTTTTTTCTCAATTTAATTTAACTTAATTTTTTATGCTTATTAGGCTACCCATGACCAATAGTGACTTGACCAATTTAGTCATGGTTCAAATGGTCTATAAACCATCTTAGCCCGCATTATAAATGGATTTGTCCAAAACTGTCTATTTTAAAATAGTCATGGGTCTGACCACTGGTCACTACACCATTTTGACATCTCTACGCAAAAACAAGATTTTTATGGTACGATGTGATGTTAGTGGGGCGGAGATTAAAGCTACGTTGAACCAAGAAAAATATCCCAAAAATCAAATTCTGAGGATAAAACTTTTTAAGAAAGATGAAATGACAATCCCAAAAATCAAGTACGATGTCTTCGAACAATAAATGTGAGACCGATCAATAAATGTGAGATTTATCTAAATCATATCATCTCAATCAAATCTAATTTTCTCAAAAAAAATACAAAAGAATTCTAGAAATTTCTTATTTAATTTATTTTTGCATTAAATGTCTGATTTTATTTTTTTTATTCTTCAAGATTAGAAAACTCTATAAAAAATTGTTATGTCATTTGTAATATTTAGATTTTAAGAATAAAAAATATAAAGTCATTTGGCTCTTTTTGTAATACTCTTGGAATAAAAATTCTTGTACATGTACACTTAGTAGGATTCCCTTGTCTATTCATGGGGCGTATCAAAAGCTCTTCCATAACTAGTATATATGCTCTCCTTCATTCCACCTGCCTCTCCGTTATTTGATCTCACTAGATAGTGCTTCATGTCAACTCGTTTGATCTTCATTCAACTTCTACCTTGCTTATCAGGTTAGTCGTATCACCATCGAGTTTTTGTGGAGTGCTTCACGCCAGCTAAAAAACTCCCATCAATCCGCTTCAATCTCACAATCACTGATTCCCTCTTCCGCAAGGTATTATTTGTTACCCTTATCTTATATCATCTACTTCCTTGGAATCATGATCCTCTTGTCCCCTTTGTTGCTTCATGAACCTCGAGGTAAGGGAGATCTCTTCCCTTTACTATTTGTGTTGGGTTCTAGAGTATAGATAGGATTGGTTTATGAGCTTGGGTTTATTGGTATTGTTGTGGCGAAATCTCGAGTTTCAGTGCTTTAGTGACGAAATCGGATCTGTTGCAGAGAGAACGACCTATTGGTCCCAAGAGGGATCGAGAATCGATCGATCCGGCACCTCGGCAGAGATCAACTGGTCTGATACCAGATCGATCGATCCCAAATATGGTTCTTTGTTATTGAATCCTTTCTGAGTATGCCTAATTGAACTAAAATAACTCAAAAAAATGTGTCATTTAAATATATGTAAACATGTTTACAATTCCCTATCAGTGATTGTTACATTACATAAAAGCATAATCATTTACGACAGAATGATACTCCAATAAAACACAACCTCTTATTCATCCATACATTGTTTGGGTATAAAATTCCCAATATACAATACAAATTAATAAATCAATAGACAGTTTCTGTATATGTGTATATATAAATGTGGTAGTTGAGAGTTTGATAACCATATCATCTTCTCTGGAAATTGAAAGCTTTAATGGCGAAAGCAAAGATCAGTGAGAAGAAGACACAGAAAGCAACAACCATTATAGCAGACACACCCAAGAACTCATGTTTGTATCCCATCACATTCTCAAGTAGTTGTTTCACCATCACCTCATGAATACCATCTGATAGCTTCACTGATCTCTCATCATCACCATACTGAGATACCAATAGACCATACAGTGTCCATGCCACTGGGTTTGCCCAGTAGTACCATCTCCACCACAATGGAATCCTCTGTAGTCGAATCAAATCCAATACATTAAATATAAATTTCAATAAGTATTAGTTGAGAGTATTTTGTGTTTGTTAAATTACCTTGTATGGGATCATGAAGCCACTAAAGAGGTTCCAGAGCATGTAGAAAGGAGCTGCTATGATTGAAGCAACATTGTGGTTTGGTGTAATTGCGGTTGTCATCATCCCGTAGAAGGTAAAGTACATTATCGAAAAGTACATGAAGAATAAGTACCACAAGAACTTCACTACTGACCATTCAAATGCTGCCATTGCATAGAATATGCTACTGTATATTGTGGATTGTGCTAGTACATATGGAAACTCTATAAACACCTGCAAATTCATTGGCAAAATTTTACAATCTTCTAAGTTTTAAAACTCGAAATGGGATGAGATAAAGAAAGAAAAATAAACATAATGTGTGACCTGTGCAAATGCAAAAGGAAGTGCTGAGTACATTCCAGCTGCTCTTTCGCGGTATGAAACAAATCTTTCTATGGAAACAACTGGTTGTGCAGCTGTTGCATTGGTTATTCCAATGAAGAGAACTGCAGCGTACATCGATCCCATCGCGTTGAATAACTGTTGTTGAGTGTCCCTAGACATGAAGAAAATGTATGAATGGTTAAAAAGAATCATTTCGGAAGTAGCACTTAAATTTGTATGTTTGTTGTACCTTTTGGCACCAAATTTCCAACAGATTGTTCCAAGCATTAGAGAGATAACCACAGTGTAGAAGAATCGAACAGCAGTGTATTGAGGGTTTCGCCAATATGAAAGGTTTTGTTTCCATAGGCAAGCAACAAACTGACTATAGAGTGATTGAGAGTATCTAGTTGGAAACTCGAGTTCTTTTGACACATTACTTGGCTTGTTGAGGACTTCTATCAGTTCCTTGTTGCGTCTGCAGTAAAAATGGAGACAGTAAATAAGGTAAACTAGACTTATTGAAAGCTAATTTAAATGAGGAAAGTCACTTACTGACACAAATTTGAATTCCTGTAAATTTCAGCAAAATCAACTCCAAGTCGATGTTCCTCGGTTGATGAGGTAACATCAAGCATCCATGCTGCTGGATTATGGCCAGTTTTGATCTTTTGCACCCCTTCAATTGACTAAGCAAGAATATAGTAGTTGTAAAGAAACTTTAGTTACTTATATTTATAGTTTTCATAAATTCATGAAAGAAGAACAAAGGCTACCTCGAAATACTTGATAAGCTCACAAGACTTCTGGCCTAATGGACCCGCGTATATGAGCTCTCCACCACGTTTCATGAATAAAAGCTTGAATATACAAGAGACTTTAGAGATGATGATGATGATGACTAAACAATTCTACATACTGTTTGTTATTTGTTTGGAGTAACAAACCTCGTCGAATGATTCAAAAATATCAATGCTAGGCTGATGTATTGTGCAGACGATTGTTCGGCCAGTGTTAACAATATTTCTTACAGTTCTCATCACAATGGCAGCAGCTCTTGCATCTAATCCTGAAGTTGGCTCATCCATAAATACTATCGAAGGGTTTGCAACTAACTCGACAGCGATTGTTAACCGTTTCCTCTGTTCAGTTGATAAGCCATCAACTCCAGGAAGACCAACCAATGCCCCACTCAAAGATGTCAGCTCCACTAGCTCCATCACCTCATGAACAAATGCCTCCAAGAATTTGAAGTTTATAGATAAATCAGCATAATCCAAGACAAGTATATACGAAAATGATCGAAAGATAATAATAATATGTTTACCTTCTGTGTCTCTGAGTTAATATCTGCTGGTAAACGAAGGCACGCCGAGAAAAGTAGAGATTCAACAACAGTTAGGCATGGAGAATGAACATCGTTCTGCTCACAATAACCTGAGATTCTTGCAAAGGTTTCTTGTCTTTTGGGAAAACCGGATATGTACACATCCCCTTCGATTGTTCCTCCGGTTTTTCTTCCAGCTAGAACATCCATAAGCGTTGTTTTACCCGCACCACTTACACCCACCAAAGCTGTTAACACAGCTGGTCTAAAAGCTCCAGTAATATTCACAAGTAGCTGCAACCTATCTTCTACTATCCCTTGTTCTTTAAGTCCCTGAGATTTTGCATTACATGAGCACATATATAGTGGCTTCAAAGTGAAGTACCTAAACAATGTTACATACCAAGGGAACATCCACATAGTAATTGATATTACTGAAAGACAGAGAGAGTGGTTGAAATGGAAGAACCATGCCTCTATTCTTGAAATATTTTCCTGTAACCAAAATAAATATAAGCATCAGCTTCTTTGAGTTCAGTAAACAGATGAGAAATAAAAACATTTTTTCACTCACCATGTATTGAGCCTGAATGCTGCAAGTACTCTCTTAATTCGACTACAAACTCATCACCTTTTCTTTTCTTTTCTCGCTCGTCTAATTCTTCTTTCGATACAACAGCTTGTAACTTACCCAAAGCTATTAATAGTTTGCAAGGATATGAAAATAATTAGCACATTGGTTTAATGTCAATAGTTGTATAGAAAAGATGGAGAAGCTTACGGTTGAGGTAAGCTAGGAACAGCGTAAAGAGCAAATTGAAAAGAACTGTGTATCCAAGCAAGGCACCAACACCGAGCCAATACCAGTAGCTCTCAGAGAACAGACTTCTTTCTTTCAACAATGCCAAACCAAGAGAGTCGCTGGTATGATTCCCAGCACTCTTCAAAGACAGGAAAAAACAACCATTAAACTACAATAGTATGTGCAAACCAAAGCTATATATAGAGAAAGAAACAACAAAAATTATAGCTAAAGAAGCAAGTTGTTGTGTAGAGATGTTCTGGTAATATTTTCACCTTTTGCCAAGAACGGCCGAGGAACTCATTGACGGAAGCTGCGTTTTGAGCATACATCAAAGGAGAGATCCAGTAACCCCAAATCCACCAGTTTGGTATGCTATCTGAGGAAATCAAACAAGCAAATGAATAATCTTGTAAAGAAGAAAGTTTAAGGACTTCATGAAAGAGTATAAAAACCTCTAGAAATTATAAATCCTCCAAGAGTCATGACCACAAGCATTGCAAATGATCCAAACGTATTGGCAACTATCATATGTCGTCCTAAAGAACCCATCACTCTGAAAAGACCCAAGGACATCTGATGCAGCGAAAAATACAGAAGGAACTGCTGAAGAAACCTGAAAGATTAGAGAAGCTCTCTGTTAACCAACTTTCTTATTTCAATCAAATCCTTGTGCAATCTGGGTTTTTTTTGACAATGTACCTGGAGAAGAGAGGATCATATCCGATTGTATAATATGTAACAGCCACCCATGTGACAGACTCAATTATTGAAGTAGGGATACTCAAAAGCCAAGAAGGTAATGTATAAGCCCAGCTTGGGTAAAAATGTAAGTCTCTATGCTTATAAAGGACAGGAAGCTTGGCTACTAGCATCGGAACCTCTGTAAATCCGTTAAAGAGAATGATGACCATCGAAAAGTAAAGTGATCCGAGATATATGTTGCCATCATCAATAGTGTTGTGATGCATTGTTGTCCGGCAAAAGACAGTCATTGTGATCAAGGCAACTAAAAGAAGCTGAACAAACTTAAACACATAAATGAATGCATTCTGCTTCATTAGTTCCTTCTGCCACGCAAAATTGATCTTGAGAAGTTCACTCTTCTTAACACCGTATTGAGATGTCGACAAAGCGGCTGAATGATTGAACCGTTTATCAAAAGGAACCTCAAGTTTCTTTGCCAACTTCTTACCAGTCGAATAAGAACGAAAAGCTTCAGCAAACTTTCCAGGAGGTACATAGCGATAAGGCCGAAAAGGAACTGACCAGTACTGCTGCTGATCCTTCTTTGAAGTCACCTATAAGAAAAAAACTTAATTAAAATCTTTAAAACAATAATCTTAATCTCTAATTTCAAAATCTTTACCTCTTGCAAGAAATCTGCAACATTTTTTCTCTCAGGACAACTAAATCCTAGAGACGAAAAGAAATCAAGAACGTTATCACGAGGTCCCTGGTATACAATCTGTCCCTCAGACATAAGGATGACATCATCAAACAACTCATAAGTCTCAGGAGAGGGTTGAAGTAAAGAAATGACGGTGGTTCCTTCCAGTGCATGAGTTGAATGCCTCATATACATGATAATCTGATGAGTCGTTGAACTATCTAAACCATTGGATATTTCATCCATGAAAAGAACCCTTGCTGGTCCTACTAATAGCTCTCCTGTGAATTAAGTTAGCAAGGGTCAGACAAAATCTTCTCATAAAAACAAAATCAATGAGTAGACTAACCTGTTGTAAGCCGTTTCTTCTGCCCTCCTGAAATTCCTTTAATCATCTCATCTCCTACCAATGTGTCAGCACATGTGTCCAACCCTAAAATCTTTGTTGGATGTATGAGAATTTTAGAAAGAGTTTGAAGAAATAGCACATCAACCCAGTAGACATTGCATACAGTTTCTTCTAATCCATATTCAACCAAAACTTAAAAAGTAAATGTGTATATGACTTTTGTGATGATAAATTATCTTAACAAAGTGGTAAAATAGTATCTTTCTCCATATCCTAAAGCAAAAGAAAACTATAAACTCCATTTGTATGTATTATTTCTTCTTCTTTCTTCACACTTTTCCCAGAAAAAAAACTCTGAGACTTAAATCAAAAGATACATCAAATTCTCTATGAGGTATAATGTAACTTTCACTTATGTCTATGTATATCTATGTCTATGTTAGTGTTTGCTCTGATTTGAAGATATGGACAAAGATACTGTTTGAACTGCCACGAAAAGTTAAAGAGGGTTTAAAGAATACCTTCATAACATACTCCACGACGAGGCTCGTCTCCTGTCCTCCAAGAGCTAAAGACTGAATAGTTCAAAAATCCGTTATGAATATGACGGAATCTAGACAACAAATGTATTCCTTTGACTAAGACACCACCAAGTACCTTCATAAATATATCAAGATCTTCATCAGGTACTATTCCTGCAAGTTTTTCTCTTCTTGCTAACTCCACGAGCATATCTGTGTATTCGTGTTGTTTTATATCAAAAAACACTCAAATCAAAGTAAAAGACATTTATCAAAGTTCTTAGTAATACTTACCATATTTGAATCCAACACCTTGACAACGACCAGCAAACTCAAGAGTCTGTCTCACTGTCATCTCGGCCACATGCCAGTCTTGTTGGCTAACATAAGCAGATGTTCTTGGCGCAATTATCTCTTTGAGATTGTAGCCATTGTATGTTATATTCCCAGATGTCTACGAAGCATATATGAAAATAACTCAAAACATAATGATATGTATTTAAGAGAATTTAGCTAATGATTATAACTGAATTATGTTACCTGAAGATTAGTTCCAAGGCGTCCAGCTAAAGCTAAGAGTAATGTTGTCTTCCCAGAACTTGGAGGACCAAGTAAAAGTGTCAATCTGGAAACACAACACATAAGAAAAAGTAAAAAAAAAACATAATTAAAATGACTAAAAACTACTTCCATACAAAATAAATTTTGTTCTAACTGTTTTCACATATATTAACAAAAAGTTTAATTTTTTTACTATTTACTAATATATTTTCTAAATTAATTATTGGTCAATACATTAAAACTATAAAGTATAATTGTTACTTTAATCAAGTATTTATATTAAAAATCTAAAGCGATATTTAATTTATAACAAAAAAAATAGCTTTAAACGGTATATATTTCAGATCGAGTGATAAATTTATATAAATTACCTTGAAGGTCTAATGATTCCACTAATACCGTCTAAAATCGTTAATTTATTTCTTTTTCCACCAATCACATGAATGTTCCTTAACAAACCCTGTAACAAAAAAAAAACTCTACTTAATATCACAAAAAAAACTCAGATATTGAAAGAGTTGAGTTTAAAGTGTACTTCAGCCATATTAATAATAAAATTAGGAATCGTTGGTAACGCTCTGCTTCCAACATGAACAAATGATTCAACAACCAAATTCTGAAATCGAACTTCAATTTTGGGAAATTTCAAATCGACTCTGCCAAAATAGAAAACACAAAATTAAACCAGATTTGGAATTGCGAAATTTGAAATAGAATTAGAGAGCTAAGAGAGATATTTACGAGTCGAATCGTTTTCTAACGCGAGCAAAGAACTGTTGAGGATCATTTTCAACAGAATTAACAAGACGATCTAGAAGAAGACGTTGTTCACTAGCTTCTAGGTTACCAATTTGGATCTCTTTAGATTCACCTATCATATCTCTAAATATTCCTCTGCGGATTCTTGTATAAGTAGGAAGACGTTGTAACGCTGCCCAACGAAGCTCTTCTTCGTCTTCTACTTCGTCTTTAAACGACGTTGAACGCGAAAATGCATTCTCCGTAGCCGAGTTCCACATCTCGGCGACGTTACGGAATTGAAAGGTAGAGAAAATGAAGAGACTATAATGTAGATTTGGAGTTTGTTTGTTCTATCTTCTTCTTTTGTGTTGTCACATTAATCTCTCTCTCTCCACTAGATAACTGGTAGGTGAAGCCACCATTAATGCAGCATTGTTTTTTCTTTGTTTTTTTTATTTTGGTTACGTCTCTCTCTTTCATCTGTACGTTAAAGTTAAATAACAGTTGTGAAGAAGAGAGGCTCATTAATACTTAGCGGGAAATTAAAAAAAAATAACAAATTGTTTTTATTATAGGTGTGGGACAGTAGTGGCATTTATTATAAAGCCGCCGGTAAAAAAAAAAGTTAATCCATAATTTTGGTGTGGTTTTATTCTCTAACTGAATATAGGTCTGGCATTAATTCTGAAAAAGAATCTGAAATCAGTCTAAAAATTCACTTTAAATTATATCGTGGTATCAATTATTGCTCCTCTTGCCATATTTAATACCACAATAAACGAGATTTTGTAACATCCTGAAATTCATTGAAATTTTTTTGCAATTTATGGGAATCGAACCCCAAACCAGGTGTAAACGTCGTAGATCTTTAACCAATAGGCTTCCACAATTAGTTTTATTTAATCTCAAAATCTGATTGGTTTCTGTTTTAATTTATTTTAGATTTGAATTGAATCTGGACCCAAACAAAAAAAAAACTTGAGATTGTCAAATTAACAAATATATATATAATTATTTTACTTTAAATCTATTAATTTTATAATAAACCGATTAAATATTTCTTTTAATTTCAGATTGTTCTAATGTTTTGATTAATTCAAAATTTTAATTAATTTTAGATTCAGATATTTTTTTTATATAGTTAAGGTTATTTTAATTTTAGCTTTTGTTTCTGATTACAATTTTTTTGTTAAAAACCAATCTGAATCCAAACTTGAACATTTTGGATTGTATTTATATTTTAAAATTGTTTTATTTGGATAATTCTAAAATTGTTTTATTTGGATAATTCGAAAACTGAATTAATCAAACCGAAATCAAATCTAAATATCCAATCCGGATCCAAACCGAATTTTAACCAAAATATATTGTACTGTGTTCAGATTTTAAAATTTCTTGTTTAGATAATGCAAAAACCAAACCGAAACCGAATTTGAACCCAAATGCCTAAACATACTCTAACTCAACACAAATATAGATCAATTCTTGTAAAATCAAATATAGTTTTTGAACCTACTAGGTTTTGGATACTTAGCATAACTTTATCTCTAATTTTTTAATAAAATATTTATTTAACCAGTATATATAATATAAATTTATATATCTACTAAATGAAAATAATTTAGATTCCTTATCTTTTCAATTTAATTTTAAGACTAATAATTCAGTTCAAAAAGACAATTACAAATTCAAATATATATTTTAGGCTTTTTCATTATTTCAAAATAAAATACTAATAAGATAGATTTATTTGTATAATGGATATTTCTATTAACTTTAAATTTTCTGATAATGGATGTGATTTGAGTGAATTTCATAAAATGAATTGTTGTGATGTATCTATTATTGGTTGAGAACTTGTCTGTATAAATTTCTCATTTTTGATATGGTAAATTAACCATTGTTCTTCTTTATTTGTGACCTTATATAAATCATTTGAAGATAACATTATACGAAAAATATATTTGACTAACTAAGTCAATGTAATTATTTTAAACCAGAGGCGGATCTAGAAATAAATTTCAGGTGGGGTATTACTAACAATAATAAAAACATAAACTTATTTTTAACAATTATAGAAAAATAGGTAATTTTAAAAATTTAAGGTGTGCAATTGCTATATTTTTGAAAAACATGGCTTCGTCCCTAGGTTAAATTTTTATATCTAAATAATCGAGGTTGAATCAAAAACAAAAAAAAAATATCTCTAATATCTAAAATAAATATTTATTTAATATCCCTAGATAAAAATAATTTATATATCAAAATTACAATTATGAACAATAAAATAGTAGTTATTTTATACAAAATATTTTTTGTTATATTTGTCAATAACATTGGATTTAATAACTTTTTCAAATTATTAATCCAATAACACTACATTTTAATAACTATTTTAAAATTCATGTTTTAGTAATATATAATTATTATTTAAATTAAATCACTCAAAATATTTAATCCAATACATCCCTAAAACATTGTTTCAATTTATATAAGAATTTGATTTTAATGTTTCATATGAGAATTTAAAAGATTTTTTATTTAAAAATACAACGATCAAAAATTTCATAGTTTTAGATGAGATTTCAAAAAATTAACAACAAAATTTTAAATTCAACAAGTCATTTCAAATCTCATTAAAAATCGAATCTCATCAAATATTTACTCCAATACACCCCTTAGATTTTTGGTCTTTTGTATCGTTTTGGGTATGATCACATAAAAAATAACTAAACTAAATCTAAAATTCTAAGATTTCCAAATATTTATAATTTTTTTAAAAACAAGCTAAAGCATATTCAAACAAAAAATTCTGAAATATATTGAATGATTCATAGAGTTAAAAATATATGAAATACTTAGACTTTGAAAGAAGAAACCAGAACCTAACATATATGCAAACATGTATGTATTCAAAGGTTTAAAACTTTATTTATCAAATTTTATTTGTTTTCTCAAATGTTCAAATGATATAATTTTGACAATTTATACCATCATTACGCAAGGATAGTAAAATCTATCCATGCTCAAAATTAATATTGCTGGTACTTTTTTTTTCTTCAGATTGATCTATATTTTAGATTTGAAAAATACAACTGCTGTTTTTCAAATAAAAAAAACACAACTGCAAAAAAAAAAGAGTATTACAGAAGAAAATTTCAGAAAACATGTTACCTTGACAAAAAAAAAACTTTTTTTTTTCTCTCTCGACTAATGGTTTTAATATCTCCATTAATAATGCGCAGATCCGATCTATTGTTGTATAACTTTCAAGGGAAAAAAAAAATTTAGTCTGACATATTATTTTTGGGTCCCTAAAATATTTTTTTTAGGCCCCTAAATTTTTTTTATATTAAATATCTAAAAAAATTTTTTTGATCCATGGACGGTGGTCTTTTTACCATCTCTATTGAGTCGGGTCTGATAACGCGGGATGATGAGTTTGAATCCTAAATATGTGTAATGAATTTCAAATATGACTATCATTATAAAAAAAAAAAAACTTTGATTATAAAACAAATTATATATTATAAAAGTGCCACACAGACACACTCTCACAACTAATAAATACCTACAACAATTATATTCACATTTGTATTATTATGTTGACATGTGTAAGTTGGACAGGTATAATATAAATGGACCGTCAGATTAGAGGAGATAAATATATACCTATTTTTCATTAATTTATTGATCTTATCAACATTCTACTTTCTTCTCACCAATTTTTTCCTTCTATTAAAGCAATGCTTTTTTTGTTCCCAACAATTCAAACAAATACTTAGTGTGTGGCTTGGAACTCAAAATGTCAAAATGAGCTGGAATCTTATCAGTCAATTCGGTCTGGTTATATCATTAAGTGTTGGTATTGAATTTTCATTTAAAGTATTAAATAGGTTTGTGAAGTCAGTCCAATTTGGGACGTCTGTGGAAATTTTTGATAGTTGCATCAAATTATTGGTGGATTCAAGACAAATTGGATCCCACTGCAAAGAAGAATAACAGGTGATTTTACAGCACTTCCACGTGTTGCATTCTGATTAGACTATACTTTATGAAAACTAGTAAGTGTTTGGATTAATTGGCCCAATAAATTTTGGCCCAATAAATTTGGCCCAATAAATTTTGGATTAATTAATTACAATTTTAATAAGGATCAGTTGGACGAAACAGACTAAATTTCAATTTTACAAAGTAAAAAAACCAAAGTAACCGCATAAAAACCCCAACTATGGCCTATAACTAGAGAGTATCAACTATCAATCATAATTGCTGCATAAAACTCTCATTCTACATATGTCCAGAACCCTAGTTTTTAAGTAACTTCCAAATTTTTTTTTTTTTTTTTACTTTTACATAATATTTTTGTAATTCTTGGTCTTCTTCATTAATAAATTCAATCAATTTTTTAAATTTTTCGTTATTGTTAATCAATCAAAAGAAGTTTGTGTTTGAACCGATTTTAAGGGTCTAACATCTAGCTTCATAAAATCATTTAAATGCACTTATCTTTCTTTCATATTTGGTAGATCATGATGGCTATAAACTTTGAGCAACCATCTGCCACTCTTCCTTCAGTCATCAACAATAACAATCCCTTACTGGTGGAGGACATAACTACACTCTTCCTCTTGCTTCGAACATTCCTCAAGATCAACTAATTATCGAAGATGATCTTCCACTCGTAGATAGGACATATAACATTTCTGATCCGATATAGCCTTAACTGATCGATTTAGTGAGTACCAGATGATTTATCCAGTTTAGTAGAGTAGATAAATTGATACTGACCATGTCGGTTGATTTACGATATTGGACCAAATGGACCGAACCCGTATGTTAGTGCTGTTTTACAATACAACTGCTCTGCTACCACTTCGTTGGTATAAAACGATACATAAATACACTGTTAATACATGCAGTTGTTCTATACACAATTTCTGTATATGACAAAGTTGTCAGAACAGAGAAAAAAATAAAAAAAAAACGTTTTCGCTTAAGTAATCTTTGATTCTTCTCTAAAATCTCTGATACTCATAATGAAGAAGATTATAGAATTTATAAAATAAAATAAAGCTAACCCCAAGAACTTATCATTGTCTAATTATTAAAACCAACCTTGTAACTCTTATTTTAATATCCAATTTCAAATTTATTGTAAAGAAACTCCTAACTCTTTAGCTTCTTTCATTAAATGCAATTGAATCAATCTTTAACAGTCTCCCTTGATTCAAACTTACACACACCAAACTTTCTTCTAAATGAGTCAAACTTGTTCTTCGATAAAGCTTGGTTAACACATATGCAACTGTTCATTCATGCTACAATACTTTACAGTAACAAATCTTTCACTCACCAAATCTCTGATAAAATGAACTTTGATTGATATGTGTTTCGTTTTTTCATGATATGGTAGATTTTTCGCCATTGCAATTGTAACGGCAAATTGTTGTTGCATGCTCCTGCTCTTGTTTTACATCTTCAAAAATCCTTCTTAACCAAACTGCTTGACATGTTGCTGATGTATACTCAGCTTATGATGATGATGACAATGTTGTCACGTTTTGCTTCTTTGAACTCCAACATATTGCTCCAAAGTACTCTTTTTGTCTTGTACACAACCAGCCCAATCATTATCTGTGTAACCAACCAATTCAAAATCGGAACTGTTGTTGCACCACAAACCAAAGTCTATTGTACCAGCAAGGTACTTTAACAATCGTTTTGCTGCTCTATAATGCTGCTTTGTTCCATCTTCCATCTGCTACTTCTCATTGATATTTATCAGAGTCTTTTTCTTTTTTCAAACTCTGTTTCTTCAAAATACGAATCAATCTTGTTGTACCACACTCTAGGTGCTTCTTTAAGCCCATACAACGCCTTGTACAACCTATGGACAAACTTTTCTTTGCTTTCAAAAATGAGCCCTTCAAGTTGTTCAACATAAATCTCTTCATGCAGCTCACAATTTAAGAATACTAACTTCACATGAAATTGATAAATAGGTCAATGTATGTAAGATCCTAAAACAATTAGAGGTCTTACAATGTCAAACCTTGCCATCTGAGAGAAGTCTCTTCATAATCCACTCCATACACTTGAACATAACTTTTCACCATCAGTCTTGTTTTATACTTTTGTATGCTCCCATCCACATGATACTTTGTTTTAATCACCCATTTCACACCAATATCGTGTTTATCTTTAAGGAAGCTCAATCAGCTGTCAAATCTGAATCTTCTCTATGGATGCAATCTCTTCATCCATTACTAATTTTCCATTTGTCTTTTTTTGCAGCTTCATCAAACGTTTATGGCTTAAACGTAAATAAGACTTGTTGTTCCTCATAGATTACTTACAATGACCTAAACTTTTGAGGTCGACTTGAGCATAAACTTGCTTCACCCCTACTGGTTGACCAACTATCACCACCGAAACTAGGTATACCAAGAACCAACATAGCTTCAAAATCGGCTGCACTCTGATTTTCTTGTTGTTCAAAAATGTCTTCTTGTTATTGTCAACAAAGACTTCTACAAGCTCTCAATTATCACCTTCATGCCATCTTAAGATCACATCTTCATCAAAAGTGACATTTCTGCTTTCAACAATCTTCCCACTCATGGGATTAGACTATTTATACCCCCTACATTGATCACAATAGGCAAAAAATATGCATTTCTCTGAATTTTCATCAAGCTTTTTCTTGTTATGAGAGTCAATAAGAGAATAAACAATACTTTCAATAAGAGAATAAATTACTTACTCCATATTTTCTTTCACACCATGCTTCATACGGCGCTCACAACCGACACCACCAACTGACACTCAAGTATTCTCAACAAATACTCGAGCATCCATCGTGCATCGCACCTCTACATGCACCAATCTTTCATCATTGATACTCGATCAAATCCTTCGGCATCAATCGAGCATCTCCGACTAACACCCGTGAATCTCTGAACATTATCCGTATAGACCACTTGTAAGCCCACTCGATCATTCACGTCCGATACTCGAGCATCCACCTTACCGGCCTAGATGAGTGTGTTATATCACCTGCATCATTTTCGATCAAGTATTTTGCTGCCAGTACTCGCTAGAGGAGGCTGAAGAGTGGATGGACCGTTTAGAGATGTAGAGAGGAGTTTCCAGTCGGTGAGATGTCCTGAGGGATACAAATTGAATTTTGCAACTCACTACTTAGAGGGAAACATTTATTCTTGGTGGAAGAGTGTAGTTGCCAGACGTAGTGGTGCAGTGTTAGTGTGGAACGAATTCTTTGCTTAGTTTAGATGCAAGTACATTCCATGTGAAGCCTTGGACTGTTTGGAGTGTGATCACCAAAGCAGAATGCTGCAACACTGCGGGTTTATGCCATTGGTGCAAAGTCTAGAGAGATAAGCAGCTGCAAATCCGATCATTGGTTAGTCTTTATTGTTGTGTTTTTGTTAATTTGTTAGTTGTTTAAACTTTCTTGAATCGATTATTGTTGATTGCTTAACTGTTCTCAATTACAGGGACCTTAATTGTAGGTGGTATTGACTCCTTATGTCTTGTTTGACTCTGGAGCTACGCACTGCTTTGCCAAACTGAATTGGATAGCAGAATACAGAATTCAAGACTTATCAAACATACTTTCTAGCTTATTACAGGTTGCAGAAGGACATTTTCTGAAGACCCAGGGTTGTGAGGAGAGTCTGGATGTGTTGATTGTTGGAGAGTTCATGCCTTCAGATCTGATTGTATCAGTGGAGTTATATGACATAATTTTTGGGATGAGTTGGTTAAGTAAGTATCGAGCCCATTTGGATTGGTACCAAGTACGGGTACTGTTTGAGTTGGCATCGGGAATTCAGGATTATCAAAGAGTGAGATCGACTACCGGTTATCTTGTAATTTCGGCCATGTAGTCAAAACACATGATTGAGGCAGGTGTTGAGGTTTACTTAGCCACTATATCGATGCTAGCAGAGGTTTTCCAAGTAGCAATACAAGATATTGAGGTCATCTGTGATTTTGATGATGTCTTTCAACCTTTGAGCGGGTTACCACTATCGAGATCAGATCCATTCACTATTGAGTTGAGTCGACGAAAAATCCTCTATCTAAGACACCATACTGATTGACACCGGCTGAGATGACAGAGTTGAAGAAGCAACTTGAAGAGTTGCTAGATAAGGGTTTCATCAGACCGAGCAGTTCCCTTTGGGGAGAACCTGTCCTTTTTTTGTCAAGAAGAAAGATAGTAGCTTCAGGTTGTGCATTGATTACCGAGGTCTGAACCAGTTTAGGTCTCGAGATGGCCGATTTAGTTGTACAAGATGGTTTATTTGGTTTAAGGCCAGGTCGATTGATTTACAATGTTAAACCGAGTGGGCTGAACCGTACTATCGAAGAGCAATCGTTCCATAGAAAATCTCATAATTTTTTAGAGTTTTAAACCAGTGCCGATAAGACCGAACTAATCACCCAATCGGGCATACCCCCTGAGAGGTCGGCCGACAGGGCAGGATCTTGTCTAATCGGGCGCGATACCTGATGAAACTTTCTTTTCGTTTTTGTTTTGATTTTCTTTTTCCTTTGGTCTTAGATATTTATACCTCCTCTAACTCGAGGAATACCCTATTTTCCTCATTACTTTTAGTTGTGGCAATCTTTCCCTTGTTTCTAGACAATCTCCATTCTTCTTACCTCTTCCTCCATCTCTTTGAGTGCTTTTGAGTTGAATCAAAAGCGGATTTTATCGACCTCTTCTTGGTTTGGAACAGTGTGAAGCTTTCTCTTTATTTTCCTCCATTGTTGTGTGCCCTAAGCTTCAAAGTAAAGAGAGATCTTGTCCTCTTTTGAGTTAGGTATAAATTGCTTTAAGGTATAATTGTGGGTTAAACGAATGTTAGAATTAATCAGAGCACTTTTTAGGAGGTTTCGGAGTTAGAATCTCAAATTTTTGGGTGTAATGTGATTTCATGGCATTACAGAGGATCCGCCCGATCGGGCAAATGTGT
>KE159359.1:34036-45008 GCA_000411055.1 Leavenworthia alabamica
GGATGTCTGTGGGCAAGTTTTTATTTATGTAATCTGATTGTTGAATCAGTTTACATTGGTTAGGTAGGTGTTTGAGTGCTGTTCCTGAGTTGCTATGAGCAGTTCATACTCGTCAATTGTCTTAAGGTGTGTGCATGATTGGTTTTGACAAATTTAGTTGATTGCTTGATTAAAATTAATTAGGATATTTCTGTGGTTGAGTTTGAGTCTTTCTATGATTGTTCGAGAATTGAGTTAAATCGAGATCCGTTTAATTTGAGTAAAATGATAAAATTAAGCAAAATGAGAAATTGAGTATTAACCATAATTGAGTTTGAGTTCTAGTTAGTGGATGTAATGAATTTAAAACCGTCTGACTATATGTGAATTATGCATAATGAGTTAAAAACCAGTATTTGAGTAAAATACGATAACTTGACGTAAAGAGTAAAAACTAGTTATCACATAAATCAAGAATTAAAAAATTAAGTAATTAGAATTGAAAATTTTGAAAAACATAATGGTTAATTTAGTTGAGTAATTGATTAAAACTTGTCTACAATAACCTAGTATACGGGAGAATTGTCCACTAAGTATTTTTCAAATACTGATTGCTTCTCTTCGTGTGCACATGTAAAGAGAATAAATGAGTTTGAAGATTATGGAGTTGCAGCTACGAGGGATGACATACCAGTGTTTTTTTAAGTATTTAAGTTCTTTTTATTTGAGAACTTAGATGAGCCTAAATATTATTAAGAATAAATTTGAGTTATTTGAGTTAATTTAAGAATAATGAATTGAGTTATAATTATTCGAGTTAATAATTAGATTTTGAGTAGTTGAGAATTGAGTATAATTTAATTTGGATTTAATTAAAAATCCAATTTAAGAATCGATAAATATGAAATTACTGTCAAATTGATTTTTTTTAAAAATTAGTGGTTTAGACTCTAGCAAACCGGGTTAAGTTGTTTTACCCTCTGCAATCAACTAAGAAAAAAACAATTATTCTCTTGATCCCTCCAGAACCAGCAGATGATCTAGACCCTTCATCAGCTTCTAGAACATTCACCTGCAGCTCGCACAAAAATATATCTTATGATCTTCCTTGAAGACTACTCCAAATCTCTTATGAAATTTTATTTCTTTATGCAATTATTTTGTGACTCTTTCCTAGGTCAAAGAGTTGTAATCAAAATTTATCTTAATAAAAATATAATTTTTTTTCGTTTCAAATTTTCTTTTTGATTTTGATTACTATTTTGTGTATTTTAAGTCTTAGTGTGTGAACAACCTCTAGCTTAGTTACTCGTGAGTTTATCTCTTTTAGTGTGAGTGAAAAGCTCCATGATGGCTTAGATTCAAACCTCTTTGATTGTGGATTATGTCAAAACTTTTCATTTTTCTGTTATACCAACATCCACTTCCGTGTAAGCTTAAACTTTGTATCCACTATATGTAAATGCATTGAGGAGTGATTTTTGTGCTAGTATCATTGTAACTTATTGTTAATCGTGACACATCCAAACCATGTTGCAGAGTGTTAAAGAAAAAGCTGCTTCTCATCCACAATCATCAGAATGAATGAAATAAATGAAGAGAAAGATAATATTGAATATATGTAAAATATCTCTGCATACTATAAGTGGTACACTAAAAATAGTTAGACAAAACTATATAGATATAATACATGCAAAATCGTTTATATGGATGCATGATGATGTATATAAGGAGAATACTCATATTGAAACAGCTCATACCACAGATCTAGACAATCTTGTAAAGAAGATTACTAAAAAAATGATAATGAAGAGGGTAAGCTCTATATATGTTCAAATTATTTTCATAGAAAAATATTGTGCTTGCATAAGGATATAACATATGTTGATCATTCAGAATCAAGTGCTTCTGAAACTCTTACATAAGCATTTTAGCATTTCATTTGAAAAACATATAAGATGTGAATATAAAATATCCAGGTGGAAAGTAGTACAAAGTAGTTCAAAGACATTGAGCACACATAATGTTTCACAACAAAGATATAAGATGGAGGTACAACTTTTGCACGCATCCTCCAAAATCATTTATCATCCATGCAAACTAATACCACTATTTTCTTATCTAACAACAAATTCCTAAACATCATATTTTTCTTGTCTGTAAAATTTTTGTTGAGATATATATCATCATTTCTCCCAATTGAATGAGAAAGACATATTTGAGCTGAATTATGATCTACAATATGATGAAATTAACTCAAGTAATTTATCAATTGTTAAAGCTGAAAATATTTTACTTACATCATCTATTTAATTTGCCTAAATAATTTTAAGAAAGCTATCCAAAATTTTCATAATAAATATAAAAAAATGTATACAAAAAAGATTATGTGAGAAAAATGATATGTTGTTGAATACTATCATATGAACGAGACTCTTCATTAATTCTACCATATCCATTGGAAACAACAGTTGTGAAATAAAACAATTTAAGAATTTTTTTAGAAATGTGTAATTTAAAACTCTCTGAAAATCATAGTTTATCAAATAAATATTTGTTGATTCATGAATACTATCATAAATCAAAGAAATAGATATTTTAAAACAAGACAAAATTGTGTGAGAGGAATTACAAGTTGCTAAATTTTATGAACTTTATGTGTGTGTTTAGTATTGTCAACAAAGTCAACATTTGTAACATTGTGCAACTGCACAAAGCAAAACAAAAAATTTTGAAGCTTGTATGCAAGTTCTAAGTAGGATTATATAATAATAAAGAATTTTAGTTCTATAGAAAATAATAAAAAGGAGTATGTCTCAGAATCACGGATGTTCCTCTGATTTGAAGGTTCTGTATTTTAGTCCTAATGATGTTCTTTTCTCCGCATCCACAAAAAACTTTCATGGTTTGATTTCCATACACTACAAACATAATAGAGACTCAATAATCGACATTAAAATCTGAAAACGAACAATATAACACATTCTAACACACAAAATCGACACCATATGTGTCATAGCCGTCAACAATCTGCAATTAAACTTAAAAATCAATTAATTTAGTCTTACTGTTGCAAATCAATATGCAATGTTGTTAGCAGAATCATCGTTGTCGGAAATATATATCTATGCCGGCAAAATTTTAGTGTCGATGGCGAAAACTTCTCCATCACTGGTGGCAAAATTGTTTACCTAAAAGTTTTATCGAAGAATTTTAAGTTGGTTAATTTAGGAGAATGAAAAAATTAGTTCAGTAGATAATATGGTAGAATAGACACTTAGATAGTTAAAAAAAAAAGACCAAATTCTAACTAAAAAATCAATAGCACTAATATACAAAACAACTGTAAATGATGACGTTAAATATAACTTCTCTTAAAATAATTATTAAATTAATATATAATGTTTATAATATTAATATTAATTATATTAGTTATTTTTGATAAGATATATTAACTATATTAAGTAATAGTAATTTATATTAATTATTGTGATTATATTAATTATGTTAATATATATCCTTAACATTATATAAATTAATATAATTAAACATTATATAATTATATCATTAATTATAATAATATATAAATTTAATATAATTAAAATTATACATTAATTCAATTAACTTAAACATTACATATTAATTATATTAGTTTAATGTTACATTAAAACCACTATAAATTACTAATGATGAGACTTTTGTATTTTATTAATTTATCGTAATATTAATTTATTTATAAATTAATATTTATTAATTTATTTATAAATTAATATTTATTAATTTATAGTATAAGTTAATATTTATTAGTTTATAAAAATATCTTTCGGTCTATAATATTTTTAAAAATTCTTTAAACGTAAACAATAAATTTTCTTTAAAACTCATATATAAATTTCGTAAATGTTATCAATTTTACATTTTCTGCTTGGACAGTTAATGTTCATCAAGTGATAATAGTAAAAAAATTTCGACACTACAAAGTTCGATCAGATGATTGTGTCTCAAAGAATTTAGAAGAGGATTCAACTTATGAAAACAATATTCATGAACTTGAAGTTGTGATCAATAATCTTAATTATCGGAATAAAATATATATTAATAGCCTACTCAACTTTTTGGGTGAAAATAATTCTTTTTTTGTCGATTCGGATGAAAATAATTTATGATCAGAATTTCAGAGTTTAGAAGAAATTGTGACTAGTGTCTTTAATGCTGATAAAGAAATAAGACGATATTATGACATATTTCAAACCAGTTACGCGAAACAATTGTAGCGTCTAGAACTCTTTACAACTTTTAGATGCAGATCAAGAAAACAACATTAGAAATGTTTGATGCAATAACAAAAATTAGGAATGACCTCCAACGAGATTCAAAATTCAGAAAAAAACAAATAACACTGAAATCATATTTTACTAAATTGATTTAATTATATACGCCTATAATTATATATGTCTAATATTTATAATTATTAATTTATGATATTTTTGAGACTATATTTTACATGGGAGTTTTAGAAAAATTATTATCTTATTATCTTATCGAATTTTGCTATTTTTTATATTGACGCGAGTTGGAACCAGAAGATTATATTAATTTATAATGTTTATTAATTTATTGAGTATTAATTTAAACATGTTTTACTGTATATCTTCGATAATAAGCTAGTTGAATCAACAAATGTAACGTTAACATAATGGTTTTGAATAGATATAAATTGATTTTTTTGAATATTTAAACATAAATTAGGACTATGTTGATTATACAAATTAAAATAAAACTTTGAAAAATATATGAGTTTATTTTTCATCGTATTAAAAAAAATCTTTACATTTCTAGAATTGTTCCAAACTTGGTAGATATTTTTCAGATAAGATTGCTGATGAAAGGGAGAGACGAATGTGTGGCTCTCCTCTCCCTAATCATTCCACAAAACCCTTTTCTCCTGATTCTCTGGAGATTTCTCTAACTCATCGTTTCTACTTCTCCAAAACCCTTTAGATCTCATGGCCTCAATTTCCAGAATCTTACCCATAGATGGCAGATTAAGTCAATGCAGAATCAACAACACTTCTTGGGTCCCTAATACAAACAGAGCTCAAACTCATTTAGGTACATATCCTTCAATTTTTGTATTTTTCTACAAGTAAATCTCTTTTTGCTGAATCCTTTGGTGTTTTTTCAGATTCTGGCAAGTTGTTTTCAGTTAGTAACTATGGAGTAAGTTTGAAGATTCAGAATTGTAAACCATTTCACTCAGTCTCTGCTCTTAAACCAACCTCCAGGTACTTGATGGATTTGATAATAAAATACTAAACTTTCAAACAAATTAGATTTGGATTGAGTTTATACAATCCAAATTTTCATTAAAGATTGTTAATTTACAGGAGCAAAAGTGTTGTTGTATGTAAGGCTACTACAGATTTGTCAGGTGATATACCTGAAAGCAATACTAAGGAACTTAGCCAATATGAGAAGATTATTGAACTTTTAACAACCCTTTTCCCACTTTGGGTACTTCTTTTATAAACCTTTCTTTGATAAAGTTTGAAACTTTTATAAATTTTTGATATGTGAAATGATTTTCTTTGTGTAGGTTATATTGGGAACACTTGTTGGGATCTTCAAGCCATCTTTGGTATATTGTTTTGGCTTGTTTTTATGTATACGAGTTCGTGTTTCTTGCGCTTATGGATTAAGTTTTGTAGGTTACATGGTTAGAAACAGACCTCTTTACTTTAGGTTTGGGATTTCTCATGCTCTCTATGGGATTAACTCTTACATTTGATGATTTTAGAAGATGTTTACGGAATCCATGGACGGTGAGAGCTATTGAACTTTGGTTTATGTATTCTTTTTTTTTAGGTATGTTACTTGTTTAACATTTTATAGTCTTTTCGCAGGTCGGTGTTGGTTTTCTTGCACAATATATGATCAAGCCACTTTTAGGTTTTCTCATTGCAATGGTAATTTTCTATCACATCAACTTCTATATAGTTTTCTGAAATGGATGATCTTATGGTTGATGATGAATGTTGAGGAAGCTAATTAATACATTTTTTTTTTTCATTTTTTGTTTCAGACTCTTAAGCTTTCGGCACCTCTTGCGACTGGTCTTATCCTGGTCTCATGCTGCCCTGGAGGACAGGCTTCGAATGTTGCTACTTACATTTCCAAAGGGAATGTAGCTCTCTCTGTGCTCATGACGACGTAAACTTCTATTTTCACTTGTTTCTTTTTGTTTCTTTGATGTTGTTTGAAACTTCATACTTCATAGTCTTTATAACATAATATGCTCTCTAATTTATTAGGTGTTCAACCATTGGGGCTATTATAATGACTCCTCTTCTCACTAAGCTTCTCGCTGGCCAGCTTGTTCCCGTTGATGCTGCTGTGAGTTTCTCTTATAACTATTTCAAATTACTAATTAGTTCATGCAAAATTGCAGTAATTGTATCTTATAAGATAGAACTCAATAACAAGATAGTTGCAACACGCCACAATGAAAGCTTATCGATCTTTTTATTTTCTAATATCAGGGACTTGCTGTTAGTACTTTTCAAGTGGTGCTGGTGCCTACAATAGTTGGAGGTAAGTATCTATTACTAAGTGTTTGTAGGACAATGAAATGCTGCTTATAACCTTAGGGGACTAAGTCTTTTTGTAATGTAATTTACGACAGTTCTGGCCAACGAGTTCTTTCCTAAATTTACATCAAAGATTATATCAGTGACGCCTTTAATCGGAGTTATTCTAACTACCCTTCTCTGTGCTAGCCCTGTAAGTAGTTTCATATAACCAAACTCCAAACATACTTCTTGAAATTTTGTATTTATTATTAAATTTTTGTCTCTTTTGAAAAGATTGGACAAGTTTCAGAGGTTTTGAAAACCCAAGGAGCTCAACTTATACTCCCAGTAGCTCTCCTTCATGCTGCAGCCTTTGCTATTGGGTATTGGATTTCAAAGATCTCTTTCGGCGAGTCCACTTCACGTACTATTTCTATAGAATGTGGAATGCAAGTATGTTACTTTCTCTATATTCTCTTTATAGAGACAGCTTTGTTATGGCTTCTTATAAAAAGCATTTTCATTTTTTGCAAACTGCAGAGTTCAGCTCTCGGGTTTTTGCTTGCGCAAAAGCATTTCAATAACCCTTTAGTTGCTGTTCCTTCTGCTGTCAGTGTTGTCTGTATGGCTGTAAGTTTTCATAAGCTATTTCATATCAAACTGTGATTATTTTCGATGGCGATGTTATATGTTGAATGGGATTCTTGCAGCTTGGTGGAAGTGGTCTGGCCGTGTTCTGGAGAAACCAGCCAATTCCGGAAAATGACAAGGATGACTTCAAAGAGTAGGTCTTCTCCAACCGATGTGATTGTTTTGTAATGTTTAGAAAGAAACATTACAAGTATTTGTTGGAAAAAGCATGAAACTAAATTTGTGTTTAAGAGACGGGATGAGAATATTTTTGGTCAGTTTTGTGTTTCTTGTATTAAGACAGTCTAGCTAAAGACGTTTCTCCTTGAGCACATTAGTTTGCTTCATTATTACACATCTTATGTTTCCTTAGATCGTACCTTCTCTGTTCTCAAGTGGTTATATTGGGATATTAAACACAAGAAATACGTCAGATGATGCGTTCTAGCTTGAGGATGTGTTTGGCTGAAAAATGCAGCTAGTTCAAGTTTTCCTTGGGCAGTACATGCTGACATCATTGGTCACCCATATAAACTATGTTGGACATCATTTTGGTATTGATTCTATAACCTCAAGAGCTTCTAATAGGCCATTAGCTCCACCAAAAAGATCCACCATGCATTTTGTAATATGTCTGACTGCTACCGTTCGTGAGACTCTATACGCTTTAAGACGTGAATGACTCTATGTCCTGTCTAGATCCATTATACCTATGTCTTTTCTAGGCCTATTGGGCCGCTTTGATTTTGGATTTATCCACGGATATTTATTTTAAATAATTTTTAGTAATACAAAATTTGAAAAACTAAGACTATAAGTCTATAAAATATCAATCTGACATGTTCAGTTACAAAATGAGATTAGTATTTTAAACTGGATCATTTTTTTTCTCTCCAGCGAAGACAGAGTAAAAAAACAAAAATGGAAAAAGAGGTTACTTCTCCGACGCGTGACCGGCGACGGTGGCTCCATTAGTGGCTCCGTTAATGCCGTCGTCGGTTCGTTCTTCTTCATCTATTAGTCTAGTTTTGGATCTATTATCTTTTTCCTTGTTCAGAGTGGTGGTCAAGGGTAAGGTGGTGTTGAAGCATACGGTTTCAAGTTCACCTTGCGATGGTGACTCTTCCGCATGACATTGTGGCTCTTGGTCGGCGATTCAAGTGGCTACTCCATTTTAAGTGGATGGAGTGATAGATTTTCTTTGAGGCCTTTGGATTATTTTGGGTTTGAGCTTTAATGTTTAGCTTCAAGGTCACTTTCGTGTTCTGGTTTTGGAGGGTGGTTCAACCTTCTTCAAAGCTGAGTCTGGCTTCTTGTTGTGGTGTTTTTGTTACAAGGTTTTTGGCTTTGACATCTTCCTTTTGTTCTAATGGTTGATGGTTGTAGATTCAGATGCCGGGATTTTCTTCAAGTTCAACGGAGCTGCTTGTTTGCCAACTTGTATGCTAACATCTACGTCTCAGGCCGTAAGCCTTACCGGAATATATCTCTCGTATCCAAGTGTAGTTTGTATGGGTTGGTCATTTGCTTGTGCATCTTTTGTATGAGTTATATGAGCCATTCACCTTGATTCGCTGGATTTAGTTTAGTTTCCTTCAACTATTTGGCTGGATTCGCTGGAATCGGATCCTACCATAGATGATATATGAGTCCATGTTTTGCTCACTCTCTTGCTCATGTTTGGTCTTGAGTGTCGTTTGTGGAGGTGTCCTTGGATTCACATCGGACATTATCTTTTGTCGATCCCGACATGTTGGGTTTGATTTCTATTGAAACATTTCAACCCGATTCTCTATAATATAAACCGCTAATTTTTAAAATTTTATATTTTAACTGATAATCTCATACTTACTAATTCAAGTCCGGATTAATTTTTAACTCAATAAATAAATACGCATAAAACTCTAATAAAATAAATAACCAAGTTATAACTTCATAAATATCAAACTCAAATTACCTAGACTCATTCTATTTTCTTAACAACTAAAAAAAATAAACAACAAAACATGACACATGTTTACCATCGTCTCGCAGCTGCAATCCCACGAGCTCGAAATCATTGCTTTTCTTTTCTTTTACATGGACACACGAAATGACGCTATTAGTATTTAATAAATACTAAGTATGCAATAGTCTCGTCTACTGGATTCTTTGTAGACAAGAGTGATCAATTCTCAATTCAAGTTAACCATATGTTCTCAATTATCAATTCTCAATTCTCGTTTTATTTTTTAATTCATGTGATAACCGATTTTGACTCGTTACGCCTGGTTATCAATGTTTTCTCAACATGTAATGAACGTTTTTACTCGTTATTTACGAACATCACATTTTACTCAAATACCGGTTTTTACTCATTACGCCTACTGACCAGAACTCAATCTCAAATTTTATGGTTGTTCTTAAAGTTTCTCAATCTACTCAATTTTTCTTTGTTTTTTTCAATTAACTCAATTACTTAGTTTTACTCAATGTTTTAACTCATTATTAAACCGATACCGGTTTAACTAAATTTTACAAACAACACACAAAGTGTCAAACTCAAACAATGAGATCACACAATCAACCGAATACAATCAATCAATCACATTTATCTAACCACGGTTATGCACATATCTTAGTCTCGCTGAAGGTGAGTAAAAGACCAAAATGCCCATGACTTGTAAAATTACCAAAATACCTCTAAGAATATTTTAGGCAACATTCAGTAATTAGACAATTACCACTACTCAAATGAATCCCACAAACTCTTCTTGAATTCCAAAAATTGATTTTTCAAAAATCTAGAAATTTCTAAAAAATCCCTAAAATTAAATAATATCAGTGACTGATGTGCTGAGTTTTAATCCCTAGAAATATTGCAAGTGCACAACCTATACAGTAGTACAAAAGGTATCGAATCTACGTGGAGCAATGGTTCACACAATGATTCGTTCAGTTCAAGAACTAAGCTAAGACAAAATATATTGAGTGAGTGTGTTCTGCATCAAGCTAAAATGTGATTATCAAAAACTTTTAAAACATTTTAAGAAAGCACTAGACACTAGGGACTCGGATATAGGCTTCCAGAATTGAACTACTATTCATGTTCGTTTATAAACCGCATTAGACTCAAACAAAACAGACTTGCCATACTAATTCCGCAGCTATGGTAGCTAATGACTCAGAATCCGAGCATCTAAGCTTCCGCTTGATCTCGGCAAGACTGATCATGCATTAAGCAAAGGTTAGATATGTCTACGGTCTCCTAACACTCAGCTTCCGTTGGCTTAGGACCTAACCGCATCATCTACATAGTTCCAGTGGTTCACAAGCTTTCGGAATGTAAACCTACCTAACATGATCTAATTCAGTGATCAAGTGAATCAGATTATCTAATTCAATGTAGATGATAATGAATCTATTATCTAATCAACCTATCTGAGTTCAATTCCATAAACTAATCCTAAGAACCCTAGAAACCTAGCTAATTGACTACTCAGACATGATCAAATTGAAATCACAACAACAAATCAACAAAATAGAGTGCATCAATCAAAACAGCAAATTGAAATTGAGATTTAGATTTAGAAAACTTCTCCAATTCGAATTGAATGTTCTAGAGAGAGGTCAGAGCTTCAAAATCGCCTTAGAGAGTTTAGAGAGAAAAACTTATCAAAATTAATGTTTACAACCGTTTTTAAAAGCTAAAATCGCGAAACAGAATTATATTATTTTGAGTGGCCTGATCGAGCTGGATATGAGCCAGGTCGGGCTGGCCTTCTGCTGTGTCAGGAAGTTTGGTCGATTAGGCA
>KE159359.1:45489-65342 GCA_000411055.1 Leavenworthia alabamica
GTCTCCTCTTCTTTTCTGCTATTTTTTTACTGTTTAATTTTTAAAGTTTTTGTGATTTTTCTGATTTGTTTAAATGATACCCTAATCACTTAAAAAAAATCTCTCCACTTGTAGCCCAAAAACCTTAAGTCACAAAATTAAAACTCTAAACTCATTAACCGAAATATATGATCATTTAAAATCCATTTTAAGCTTTTGTTTCAATTAAATAAATCACTTAACCAACTAAAACTTATAGGGTTTTTCAAATCTAGCTTTTTTTAGTTATTTATTAACTCCTTTTGGATTTTTAAAATTCATATCTTTAATTAATTAATAATTAAGAGTTTGTAGGGTTTTCCAAACCTCTTTTAATTATTCAATTAATTACATTGAGTTCACAACCCAATTAAATCAACTTCACATCAATCATAATCGGACCACTCATAAATCTCGGATCTCTAAAACCTCAAAAATTAATTCTCGGCAATAAATTCGGTTCTCGAGTCGGTCCAACTTCTATGGTTCGATTTATTCGGTTCAATGTCACAATAAACCGACCTGACCAGAATCGATAAACCATTTCATTAAACTAAACTCGACAAACCATAACCCTAAACCAACTTTGTGATCCTAAACCGGATCACGGGTGTTACATCTTCGGTGTGGTTCATGTTCGCTCTTTGTCTCTACGTTTCAGTTTAGATCAATGTTTGCTAATTTTTGTTTGATAATTTTTTAGGTTTCTGTAAATGTTTCAAAATAGTTGCATACTTTAGTCGTCCTTGTGAGTTTTAGGTAGAGATTATTGTACTTTTGTAATTCTCACTAAGCAGAGTAAGAAGCTTGTTCTGAGGTACCTTTGTTTCACTATAGGAAGTCGCCGTTACCGCTTACTTGTTTTTCAAAACGGCTTCGATAATTTGCTATCAAGGGTCTCTGCCCTCTGGAGATTCAAGGTTGAGCATAGCATGAATGAGTTTTGCTTTGGGTTTTATCATTGTTCTCATGTTGTTGTAGACTTTGAGACTTCATGTTGTTCTCCAAATTAAGTTTAGGAAATTTTCTATTTCTTTCCATTATTATACAATACAATCTTTTCTATGATTGTATATATTCAGATGACAACACAAGTTCTTCAGTTAAACTAGATTTTACATACTATCGATAAGGGTGTTAAAATGAATTATGGATCGGATCAAATAAATTTTATTTTGATGAATTATCAGGTTAGATATGAGTCAAATAAATCATGGATCACATGATTCAAAATTTCACAAGTCACGTCCATTGGATAAACCATTAAATCTATTCATTTTTAGTTATTCATTCAATGACCACATTTATATATATTAATTCTTCAACATATTTTTTTACCAAAAATATAGAACCCTAATTTTCTATCAAAAATATAAAAATTCAATTTTTGTCAAAATGTGAAAACATATTTCACACAAGAACGTGAAAATATGTTTTCAGCAAAACTTGTGAAAAGATAAAAATTTAAAAAAATGAAAAACATAATTTCTGGCAAAAAAATTGTGAATATATATTTTCTCGCATAAAAACTTAAAAATTCAATTTTATGTGTAAAGCACAATAACAAATATTTCCAACAAAACTTCAAAATTTTATTTTTTTTGCCAAAAAATCAAGAAAATATATTTTTTCACCAAAAGTAAAAATAAAATTTTCAACTAAAAACATGAAAAAAAAATTTCATATTAAAAATATAGAAACACAATTTCTTGTCAAAACTTAAAAACAGAACTTTCCGCCAAAGTTTCAAGTTTTTTTACTTTTTAGTCAAAAATCGAAAAAGCACAATTTCCTGTAAAAAAAACAGAAATACAATTCTCCTTCAAAAACACAGAAATACATTTCTCCTTAAAAAACATAGAAATACAATTCTCCTTCGAAAACACCAAAACATAATTTCTGTAAAAAATAAGGAAATAAAATTTTTCACCAAAGCTTTAAATTTTTATTTTTCGTTAAAAACACAAAACACAATTTCTTGTCAAATATACAAAAACAGTTTTTGTGCCAAAAAACAAATCTGAAATTAATCCAAAAAAATCGATCTTAATTCAATCCAGTTTAACATCAAAACCTAATTGTTTGCTATTTTAGTTAAATTTTGGATCCAATAATTTTGTATACCCGAAATATACAACTAATTTTACTCCTAAACTGATTAATTTTATTTTACACTGGTTAAATACAAAATAAAATTTTCTCTAAAACTGTAAAACACACAATTTTCTACCAAAAACACGAAAATAGATTTTCTCCAAAATCACTATAAGTATTATTTTAACTGAAAATATATAAAATATAACAAAAATTAATAATAATATCTTTTAAAAATTAATTGAATAATGCATAATCCTTTACTCTATTAACCCAAACAATTAGATGAGTTATGGGTTAATTTAGCTAATTTATTAATAGATTATGGATGATCCATAATTCATTAACAATCAACTCAAATAGGTTATAGGTCATGGATGGCTCATTTGAGTTATTTTGACATGATTGTTAATCTATTTTAAAGACTTTGTATCTATTTATAAAGTCTATAGATTTTGTATTAACAATCACATTTTTCTTTTTCTTTTTAGTTTTCTTAAAATGTTTAAAATCTAACTGTTTACTTTTAAACAAGAATTTAAAAATATCACCTGAAAGCTAATATAATTTTTATTATTCTTTTTATTTTTTATTTGACCAAAGGTTTAGTTTCTTCTCCCAATACTAATAAAAATATTTGTACAAACTTAAATATATTTTAAAATATCAAATTTTTAGTTTGATCATCATCATTATTTTTCTCTTGATTTTGATATCCATTTTAAAAAAAAATTGATTTATTTAATTATTAAAGATTGTTTATAATAAAAGCACTTAAACAAAAAATGAAATAATTTCAAAAACAAAAACTACTTTTCAACATTTTGGTTAGCTATTAATTTATAATTTCTTTTAATTTTTGTTAATAATATGATATTTAAATTCATATATCAAAATATGTATAATATTTTTTATTTTCATCAATCATACTTTAAAAATATATAAATCTACAATTTCTACAACTTTTTTTACTAATCAAGCTATTATATATAAACAGTTTCTAAAGCCACAGTTTTTACATCCACAATCAAAAGTCTACAACCGGTGGAGTTATTCAATTTTGTATTTTAATAGATTTTATTGTATTTTTAAAATATAATCAAATCATATGTTATTCAATGTAGAAAAAAATTCTAATCAAATTTATAAATTAATAATTTTTTAACATAAAAAGTGGATGATAATTAACAATAAACATGCCCCTGCCATGTTTTCCACTCTCATTTTTTCTCTCTTTATTTTTACTATCATCACTTATTCCTACTTTTTTTTTTCTTTTTTTATCATATAATTATTTCTTCCAAAAACATTTTTCTTTACCAAGATGAGAAAAGGTAGAACAAAGCATAGTAAGATATCATCAAATTCTTAATATTTTAAAATTTCTATACCCTCTTTTGTACAACTTCTACGTAACTATTAGTTTTTCTTATTAATATTTTGACTATTAATATTGTTTTGTTTATACATAATATGCTCACATAAATTGTAGTAAACTGTAAATAATTTAATTGTTTCATAATTTTTAAAAGTTTAATGATATCTAATAGATTCAATTAATTATTTTATTTTTAACAAAATATATATATTTTATTTTTGAAATATTTTAACTTATAATATAAATTAACACTTATTTTATTGATTAACTATCAAATGTGTTGTACTTCTATAATTTGATTAATATACAACTAAGAATAATTTTAATTCTAAAATACAAGTTTTGTTTGATAGTTTTATATAACTAATGTAAATTTAATTTTAAAATATATTATATATTTTTGTTATTCTAATTTACATTAACCAACCCGATCTTATTAACTACACATTTGACACATCAACAAGAACCACAAATTTTATCATATTTTAAGAAAATTAGTTTACTTTCATATTCTCTGTCTCATTGTTCATGGTAGATTATTTTTAATTTCTAAAATATTTATTGAAAATAATTTTGATTTTATCACAAATGCATATGAATAGTTGTTCTTATTTTTGGTGCACTGTTCTATCTAAGAAACTGAATTGGTTTTAAACTAAAACGGTTATAATAAATATGGCGATATAAAAGTGATCAATAGATTCACATATTAAAATCTATATATATTACAATATAATATAATTTATTTTTTCGAATATATTTTTTAATAGTTTTTAAAAAAATCTCTTATTTTTTTTCCAACCTAAGTTATTACTCTTAAACAAACTTTAGTTGCAATATACCATAATGATACTTTTGTTTACTAAATAAAGAGAAATAAGATGTTTTTGAGTTGGTTAATTTATGCATTTCTCAAATGGAGAAGAAGGATTTTGATTTTTGAACTAGTATTTGATGACTTGTTCAGTTATTTAAAATCAACGAAATAGAAATAGTACTAAAATATAATATTCTGACATTTTTACAAAGTAACAGAAATTTAGATTAGCACCGGAGAGACACCTGAATCGAGAAAATACCTTTGAAACTTTAACCCATACTCCCAAACAAACGACGACTCTTTCTCTTCTCAATCATCATTTCAGATTGAATTGTGCTTTATTTCTCTCTTATCAGATCAGATCGATCGCAATCATCATCATCTTCTTCTTCTAGTTTCGCGATGCATATGAAAAACTAGGGTTTAAGCTTTTCAATTGGATCCGATTGATTGTTCAAACGATCTCTTATCCCCTTTGGGTTTGCGATAACCCCCAAGTCAAGAGCTGGGGGCTAACCAGTCTAGCTCCCGCCATTATCCTGGCGTTTCCGTTCATACTAGGGTAGGATTTTGGGACTTTCTTCGACCTCTTTTAGGTATTGTTCCTCGTTACAACACTTTACAGTTCATTGATTCTGTAACCACCACCGGATCTGATCTCAATATGGAAGCCGTCCCTAGAGGCACTATCGCGTCAACATCCGCTGTAGAAGAGCCAGAGTATCTTGCTAGGTATCTTGTGGTCAAACACTCATGGCGTGGCCGTTATAAAAGGATCCTTTGTATTTCCAGCGGTGGAATTCTGACGCTTGATCCTAATACTCTTGTTGTTACTAATTCTTATGATACTGGATTTAATTTTGATGGAGCTTCACCTTTGATTGGAAGAGATGAGAATACTGAGAGTGTTGGTGGTGAGTTCACTATCAATGTTAGGACTGATGGGAAAGGGAAATTTAAGGCTATGAAGTTCTCTTCTAGGTGCAGAGCAAGTATTTTAACTGAGTTGTATCGGCTTACATGGAATCAAATTAGACCTGTGACTGAGTTTCAAGTGCTACATCTTAGGAGACGGAATGCTGAATGGGTTCCTTATGTAAGATTTTTTAGTACAGTGGTTTCATTTCTAGGGTTTTATACATGGGTTTTCTGCTATTAAACTTTGTTCTCTGCTCTGGTTGTTGAGTTGGTGAGGTTACTTTGATGTTGAACTCAAGTGAAACTAGGCCTTTAAGCTGTTCAACTTTAGCATATTTGAAATTCCTGATCCGTAGGTGGTTAGGTATTAGGCATCAAACTTATGCATTTAGTATCTGTGGTGTTTATTCTGCTCTTGATTTTGTGTAATCATGAACTAGGCTGGGAGAATTGTTTTCTCTAGGAGATTACTAGATTTCACCTGACTAGTTTTGTTCTTATTTTCTGTGGGGTTGATTCCTTTATATATTTTTGCAATTGCAAGAGTCAATAGTAATTTGATAGTTGCACCTGGGCGTAGAAATTCATTTGGATTAGTTACCTTCTGTTATGAAGTGAAATTTCGTTTTTTTCTGTCCACAGAAATTGAAGGTCACCTTTGTCGGTTTAGAGCTCATTGACTCAAAAACTGGTGATTCACGTTGGATTTTGGATTTCAGAGACATGGATTCTCCTGCAATTATCCTTCTCTCTGATGCATACCGGTCAAAATCTACTGACTCTGCTGGGTTTGTTCTGTGTCCCATGTACGGAAGAAAGTCAAAAGCTTTCAGAGCTGCACCCGGGACAACAAATTCCTCCATTGTCGCAAGTTTGGTATTAATGAGATGCTTTGATATTAGTTGAGAAGTTATTGCTAACTTATTGTTACATCTCACCAATACTATCTGATTGCTTTAAAAATTCATTTAGTAATTCAATATTGTACATGTAAGCTCAACCATTGCAAATTTTATTTGCAGGCTAAGACTGCAAAGTCCATGGTTGGGGTATTCTTGTTAGTTGATGATTCAAAATCGCTGACAGCATCGGAGTATATTACACAAAGGGGTATTTACAAATCTTTCTTATGTGTCTTGCCTAGTTCACTTTCTTTTCTTTATCTGTTTTTAACCTCTTCTGATTACCAATTATAAACTTGACTATGCAGCTAAAGAAGCAGTTGGAGCTGAAGAAACTCCTATTGGATGCTGGTCTGTTACTAGATTAAGATCTGCTGCTCATGGAACTCTAAACATTCCTGGACTAAGCTTGGCAATTGGCCCCAAAGGAGGACTTGGTGAGCATGGGGATGCTGTATCCCTTCAGCTAGTTCTCACTAAGGCCTCTCTTGTTGAAAGACGAATAGATAACTATGAAGTAAGTTGGCAACACGTTTTGGACAGAATTTCTATCTGTATTACTATTGTATTAGAGTTTTAATATGAAAAATTTACCAGATATGGCTTGCCTTTAATTGAACATAAATCACGTAGGTTAGAGGTTAGAACTTTTGGGATGATATGTCAAGACTGAAACCAAGTAGCTTTCACTTTCTACTTGTTCAATTTTGTTTTGTTCTGTCAAATACTGAGAACACTGCTTGGATGTGTGCAGGTTGTTATCGTTCGTCCTTTATCCTCGGTAAGTTCACTTGTCCGGTTCTCTGAGGAGCCCCAAATGTTTGCTATCGAATTCAGTGATGGATGTCCAGTTCATGTAAGTTTGTTCTGCTTCTGTGTTATATATTAATCATGATTAATAGCTAACATCTGTCACATATTCTAGGTCTATGCGAGTATATCCCGAGATAACCTACTTGCAGCGATTCTCGATACTCTGCAAACAGACGTATGTATTCCCATCAGTTTTAGAAATTGATATGTTTGTTTCAAAAATTTTCATATATTAATATTTTGCTTTAAGTGCATGCAAAATCGGTTGGAGATGGGTTTGTTAATATATGTCGGACATATGATGCAGGGACAAAGCCCAATACCAGTATTACCAAGGCTTACTATGCCTGGTCATCGCATTGATCCACCTTGTGGAAGGGTTAGTTTGATCTCTGGACCACAACATCTTGTTGCTGATATGGAAACATGCTCCCTACATCTGAAACATTTAGCTGCTGCTGCAAAAGATGCAGTTGCCGAAGGTGGGTCTGTTCCTGGTTGCAGGGCTAGGTTATGGCGCAGGATCAGGGAGTTCAATGCTTGTATCCCGTATACAGGTGTGCCCGCTAATATTGAAGTCCCTGAGGTGGCTTTGATGGCCCTGATTACAATGCTACCACCAACTCCAGTTTCCCCTGTAGATGCCCCTCCTTTACCACCTCCTTCTCCCAAAGCAGCAGCAACTGTCATTGGCTTTGTTGCATGTTTGCGTAGGTTATTGTCATCCAGGAATGCAGCATCCCATATAATGTCTTTCCCTGCTGCTGTTAATAGGATAATGGGTTTACTTAGGAACGGTTCTGAAGGCGTGGCGGGTGAAGCTGCCGGGCTTATTGCATCCCTCATAGGTGGTTGGTCAGCAGATCTAAGTAGTATACCAGATTCCATAGGAGAAAAGCATGCAACTATCATGCATACCAAGTCTGTTTTGTTTGCTCAACAGGGTTATGTTACTATCTTGGTCAATCGGTTGAAACCTATGTCAGTCTCACCTCTGTTTTCTATGGCGATTATTGAAGTCTTTGAGGCTATGGTTTGTGATCCACATGGAGAGACTACCCAATACACTGTTTTTGTAGAGTTATTACGTCAAATAGCTGCCCTACGACGTCGTTTATTTGCACTCTTTGCACATCCTGCCGAAAGTGTTAGGGAAATCATTGCTGTTATAATGCGTACAATAGCTGAAGAAGACGCAATTGCTGCAGAGTCAATGCGTGATGCTGCTTTGCGTGATGGTGCTTTGTTGAGACATTTATTCAATGCATTTTCCCTTCCTGCCAGTGAGCGCTGTGAGGTGAGTAGGCAGCTTGTGGCACTCTGGGCAGATTCTTACCAACCCGCTTTGGATCTATTGTCTCGAGTTCTGCCACCTGGGCTTGTTGCATATTTGCATACACGTACTGATGAGGTTCTCGATGATACAAATCAAGAAGGATCGTCAACAAATAGGCGGCAGAAAAGATTACTTCAGCAGAGAAGAGGTCGGATAGCTAGGGCAGTGGGTGCTCAAGATTTTCCTCTTCCCCCTGGTAACAATGTTGAGACTGGCGATGCAACAAAACAGATGAGTGCAAATGCTGGTAGTGTACCCGACAGTTTTCAGAGGCCTGCTGCAGATTCTCCCTCTGAAGCTTTGAATCCACATGCTTCTGCTTTTCCAGGTGGTAGTAGCACTACTGCTGGGGTTCCACAAAATGGCTATTCAGCGTTTGCTTCAATCACCACAAATGCAAATGGGCATGAGCAACCTGAGATAAATGCTTCCAATCTGGTTGGTTCTGACCAGAACATGTATGGCATCCAGAATTCAGTGCTCCCAGCACCTGCTCAAGTTATTGCAGAAAGTACACCTATAGGTTCTGGAAAGCTACTTTTAAATTGGCGTGAGTTTTGGCGAGCTTTTAGCCTTGATCATAATCGTGCAGATCTCATCTGGAATGAACGTACAAGGCAAGAATTAAGGGAAGCTTTGAAGGCTGAGGTTCATAACCTAGATGTCGAGAAAGAGCGCACAGAAGATATATCCCCGGGATGTGTGGCTGTCGAGGCTACAACTGGCCAAGAGACTGTCCCACGTATATCTTGGAACTATTTTGAATTCTCTGTTAGTTATCCTAGCTTGTCAAAAGAAGTCTGTGTGGGCCAATATTATCTACGCTTATTGCTTGAAAGTGGGAGTGCTGGCAAGGCACAAGATTTCCCTCTGCGTGATCCAGTTGCTTTTTTCAGAGCACTGTATCACCGCTTCCAGTGTGATGCTGATATGGGGCTTACTATTGATGGTGCTGTTCCAGATGACTTGGGTTCATCAGGTGACTGGTGTGATATGAGTAGACTTGATGGTTTTGGTGGAGGGGGAGGAGCTTCTGTTAGGGAGCTTTGTGCAAGAGCGATGGCAATTGTCTATGAGCAACACTACAACACAATAGGGCCTTTTGAAGGCACTGCGCATATTACAGGACTGATAGATCGGACAGATGATAGAGCTTTGAGGCATCGCCTGCTTCTTCTCTTAAAGGTATCATTAACTTTTCAAAATATCGCTTTGCCACTCTTAATATTTTAGTTATTCTTGTTCGTCCGCGAATCCTCATTAGATTTTTATGTATGCATTAGGTCATCTGTCATCACATACAATATCATTTTGGAGATAGTCAAGAACAACACATCTCTTTTCATGCTTTGTTTCTTACTTTTTCTCATACATGCAGGCTCTGGTTAAGGTCCTGTTAAACGTTGAAGGTTGTGTTGTGGTTGGGGGTTGTGTTCTAGCTGTAGATCTGCTGACTGTTGTTCATGAAAACTCAGAGAGGACGCCTATTCCACTACAGTCAAATTTAATTGCTGCTACTGCATTTATGGAACCACCTAAGGAATGGATGTACATTGACAAAGGTGGTGCAGAAGTTGGACCTGTAGAGAAGGACGTCATCAGAAGTTTATGGTCAAAAAAGGATATTAACTGGAGGACAAAGTGTCGGGCTTTTGGAATGTCTGACTGGAAGAAACTGCGTGATATCCGTGAACTTAGGTGGGCAGTAGCTGTTCGAGTTCCAGTCCTTACTCCTACACAGGTGAAGCTTTATGGTTTACTTTATGTGTGGCTGACTATTCACATTTTACATCATTCTTAACATATAAAGCATACCTATTTCCTTTGGCTCATTTTCTCATTTTTATGGAATACTCAATCTGATTTATAAAACACTACGCAGGTAGGGGATGCTGCATTGTCCATATTGCATAGCATGGTTTCGGCACATTCAGATTTAGATGACGCAGGAGAGATTGTAACTCCAACCCCGAGAGTAAAACGTATCTTATCTAGTCCACGTTGTCTTCCTCACATTGCTCAGGTAATGCCTTTCTTTCTCTCTATTAATCTTCTTCTAGGTGCATCCATGATGTGTTTGGTAGGTGTTATTAAGCATACCCAAGGATCATAGTTCCCTTACAATTTTAATGACATTAAGCACACATTCACTCTGTACCCTAGTTTTTCCCGTTTATGAACCAGTCAGTATTTGAAATTCTGAATCCTGCTCATTTTGATTTTTCTTCATTGGAAAACTATGTGTCTGAGTGAGCTGTCTTTTACCCTTACCTGTAAATTGTTTATATTAACAATCTGTTAATCTAATGTGCTAAAATTTGGAAAAGGCAATTCTCTCTGGTGAACCTGTAATTGTGGAGGCTGGTGCTGCTCTTTTGAAAGATGTTGTTACCAGAAACCCCAAAGCGATGATTCGCCTGTACAGCACAGGGGCTTTTTACTTTTCCCTTGCTTACCCTGGATCCAATCTGTACTCAATCGCACAACTCTTCTCAGTCACCCACGTACACCAAGCTTTTCATGGTGGGGAAGAAGCTACTGTTTCCTCTTCTCTGCCCCTGGCTAAACGAAGCGTATTGGGTGGTCTTCTCCCTGAGTCCTTATTATATGTGTTAGAACGCAGTGGACCAGCTGCGTTTGCAGCTGCCATGGTTTCTGATTCTGATACTCCGGAGATTATATGGACACATAAAATGCGAGCAGAAAATCTTATATGTCAGGTATTAAGTCATTTTCTACTTTGGCTTTAAGTCATTTTCTCATGAAGACTATGTGTAACCTATCACTTTCAGTTTTCTTTTTTGAGTATTAGTTTCTCGATTCTATTCCTCAGGTTTTGCAGCATCTTGGTGACTATCCTCAGAAATTGGCACAGCACTGTCACTCTCTGTATGATTATGCTCCCATGCCACCTGTTACATACCCAGAACTTAGAGATGAGATGTGGTGTCACCGTTATTATCTCAAAAATTTATGTGATGAGATTCGATTTCCAAACTGGGCGATTGTTGAACACGTCGAGTTTTTACAATCACTGCTCGTGATGTGGCGCGAAGAGTTGACGAGGAAACCCATGGATCTTTCGGAAGAAGATGCTTGCAAAATTCTAGAAATATCCCTGAATGATAGTTCAAGTGATGACCTTAACAGGAAGGCTTCAGTTGAGTCAGCAAATGAGGAGATATCTAATATATCCAAACAGATTCAAAACCTTGATGAAGAGAAATTAAAGCGCCAGTATAGGAAGCTTGCAATGAAGTACCATCCTGACAAGAATCCAGAAGGAAGAGAGAAGTTTGTGGCTGTTCAAAAAGCTTATGAATGCCTACAGGTATGTTCACAAAGTTCTGATCATTGTCTGGGGCTTGAGGTTTTCTTCAGTTATGTCTCTAGCTTCCTTGTTTGCTATTTTACCTCCCTTCTAGAACATTAGATGGTCACGTTTTTTAAAAATATTGCAGGCTTCTTTGATGACAACATATATTTCATGTTCAAGTCCATTGATTTGGCTTCATTATGTTTCTGTATTCTATTAATAGAGAACACATTGGTCAACTTTTCCTTTTCTGTGTTTGCACTTCAAACAAGAGTATATAATCAGAGTTTGGACATGATGTTTTCATTTAATTTCAGTTAAGAACATACTTGGTTTGTGTATAAAAAAGGTCAATGTATCTCCTGTCTACGAAACACTGGCACTGTGGATATATTATATATGATCTACTGTTGTACCTTTTGGACTATAGATTTTATACATATCTCATATTCATATCTGTTCTTTCTGCTTATAGGCAACAATGCAAGGATTGCAAGGTCCTCAGCCTTGGAGGTTACTGCTTTTACTGAAAGCGCAGTGCATCTTATATCGACGTTATGGACATGTGTTACAGCCATTCAAGTATGCTGGCTACCCGATGTTACTTGATGCAGTTAGAGTGAACGAGGATGACAACAACTTTCTATCTAAGGATAGATCCCCTCTTCTTGTTGCAGCATCTGAGCTTGTTTCGTTAACGTACTAATTTCTGTTGCTAAAACTCTGCAATTTTAATTTTATATATTCCAATACCTTAATGTTAATTTATTTTGTTTTCCTGTTGTCTTCGATGTAGATGTGCTGCATCATCTTTGAATGGTGAAGAACTAGTGAGAGATGGTGGTGTGCAGCTTCTATCGACTCTTCTATCCCGTTGCATGTGTGTGGTTCAGCCAACAACTTCACAGCACGAACCAGCTGCAATCATTGTAACAAATATAATGCGTACATTTTCTGTAATAAGTCAATTTGAGAATGCAAGGGCCGGATTTCTAGAGTTACCCAGTCTGATTGAAGATATTGTGCACTGTACGGAATTAGAACGTGTTCCTTCAGCTGTTGATGCTGCTCTCCAATCTATTGCCAATGTTTCTGTCTTCCCTGACCTTCAGCATTGTCTGCTAAAGGCTGGTGCCTTATGGTGAGCTATATTCTTGTCCTGTTTGTCAGAATCAATATGAATTTGTTTAACGCAGGACAGAATGTTGGTGGCTCTGTTGTTCATGCATTGTAAAATTCGATGTGTAATGTCTATGTGATTAAATGAAGGCTTGGTGATCCAATTTTCAGTAGCACAGTTGCTCGCGTGAACTTTGTGTCTTTGTTACATTCATTTGGACCTTTGCTCGAGACAGGTATAACTAATGGCTTTACTTCGTTTTGTGCGTGTTTGATCAGGTACATTCTCCCATTATTACTGCAGTATGACTCAACTGCAGAGGAATCTAATTCTGCCGAGTCTCATGGGGTTGGAGTTAGTATTCAAATTGCTAAGAATGAACATGCTTTACAAGCATCACAAGCCCTATCAAGGCTTAGTGGACTGTGCGCAGATGAGAGTTTGACACCTTACAATACTGCTGCTGCTGACGTTCTCAGAGCATTGCTGACTCCAAAACTTGCTAGTTTGTTGAAAGATGAAGTTGCCAAGGATTTGTTATCCAAACTAAACACAAATTTGGAGACACCAGAGGTAAAGATTTATCTTTTACTCATGTGTTTCGTCTGACCAGCTTAAGAATATTGAAATTAATGTGCATAAACAGCTTCTTCAGAATTTACATTTCCATGTATGTTTGGTCTTGTGTTTTTTTCTATCTCATATAAGAAAAGATATGTTTGATGTCATCATATTGCAGAACATAATATTTCTTCAAAATTCTTCTCGACATGCACATACAAAACTTGATGAACATTTCATTGTGTGTTAAAAGAATGTTAAGCTTTTGGCTGGATAGATTATAATTGTTTCAAATTTTATCACAGATTATCTGGAACTCTGCCACTCGATCAGAGCTTTTAAATTTTGTGGATGACCAACGTGCCTGCCAGGGTCCTGATGGTTCATATGATCTGAAAACTGCTCAATCTTTTGCATATGAGGCACTTTCAAAAGAGGTCTATATTGGCAATGTTTACTTGAAGGTCTATAATGATCAACCCGACTCAGAGATCAGCGAACCAGAAGCATTCTGCATTGCCCTAATCGACTTTATATCATCTTTAGTTCGTACTGAAATGCCCTCTGTTTCGGAGGAACAAAATGTGACTGAAGACATTAGCTCATCTAGTGATACTCCAGATCTGCAAAGCAACGTTGCAGAACCCTCGTTGACTGAAGGAAATTCTGATCATCAGTCATCGTCGGAGGGGATAAAGAAGAAAGAACATTTTCTGATTGATCACCTCCAATTAGGATTGACTGCTCTTCAGGTACGCATATGGAGAATTGAATGTGTAAGTATCAAAGAAATCAGCATGTCTGACATTTTCCTATTTTTGTAGAACTTGCTTACAAAATATCCAGTTCTGGCTTCAGTGTTTTCATCTAAGGAACGATTATTACCTCTCTTTGAATGTTTTTCGGTGCCTATTGCATCGGAAACTGTTATTCCGAAACTCTGCCTGAATGTGCTGTCACGCCTAACTGCATATGCTCCTTGCTTGGAGACAATGGTATCTGATGGATCTAGTCTTCTTCTCCTCTTGCAAATGCTTCATTCTGCACCTTCTTTTCGGGAGGGTGCTCTCCATGTTCTTTATGCTTTGGCAAGCACAGCGGAACTTGCATGGGCTGCTGCAAAACATGGAGGAGTATTATACATTCTGGAACTTTTATTACCTTTGCAAAGTAATGATTCTCAACTCATTTTCTCTTTGATTTCCTTACTGATTTCATACAACGAAATCAATAACACAAAATGGTTCTGTGCAGAAGAAATTCCCATGCAGCAAAGAGCTGCAGCGGCTTCTTTGTTGGGGAAGCTTGTCGCACAACCAATGCATGGGCCTAGAGTTGCTATCACACTTGTGAGATTTCTTCCAGACGGTCTTGTATCTATAATTCGTGATGGACCTGGGGAGGCTGTTGTACATGCGCTGGAACGGACCACAGAAACTCCGGAACTTGTGTGGACACCAGCCATGGCAGCATCTTTATCCGCACAGATTGCGACCATGGCATCAGATATTTACCGTGAACAACAGAAGGGTTGTGTTATTGAATGGGATGTACCTGAGCAGTCATCTGGTCAACAAAAAATGAGAGATGAGCCACAGGTTATTATTATATATATAAACATATGTATGAATTAAAGCTAGGGAAAAGTTCCTTTTAAGTGCCAGCATAATTCTTGATGAAAATATTCTCTGTAGGTTGGTGGAATCTATGTCAGGCTTTTCTTAAAAGATCCAAAATTTCCTCTGAGAAATCCAAAAGGATTCTTGGAAGGACTGCTGGAGAAGTATTTGTCAGCAATGGTGGCAACTCATTATGAACAACATCCTGTTGACCCTGAGCTCCCTCTCCTGTTCTCTGCTGCATTGGTTTCTTTGTTGCGTGTGCATCCTGCACTTGCAGATCACATAGGAGCACTCGGGTATGTCCCGAAACTTGTCGCTGCTGTGGCATATGAGGGCAGGCGGGAAACAATGTCTTCAGGCGAAGCGAAGGCTGAAGATGTCGGCTCTGATGGAGTGAATGAGACTGTTGATTCCTCAAGCCTACCTGGGCAAACCCCTCAAGAACGTGTACGCCTAAGTTGTTTACGTGTTCTACATCAACTTGCAGCTAGTACCGTATGTGCGGAAGCGATGGCTGCAACTAGTGCTGGGAATGCTCAGGTTTTGTATTCTATTTTCTCTCCTCTTAGTACCATACTCTATTAGTCATTGCAACTAGTTATTGGTGTTACTTGTGACAATGGTAATGACTCTCTGAGGTTATTAAACACCAGGTGGTTCCACTTCTCATGAAAGCAATAGGATGGCTTGGTGGGAGCATTTTAGCACTTGAGACACTTAAACGTGTTGTTGTTGCGGGAAATCGGGCAAGAGATGCGCTTGTTGCGCAGGGTCTAAAGTGAGTCATCCTTTTATTTATGATTTCTTTTCTTATTCATCTCTAAATGCAAACTCTGTTAAGCTTGTTTAGTCTTGCAACACCTAGTTACGAAAACAAAATAGTGGAAAATAGTCGTTTAGAAGAAGTGGCTTCAAGGGTAGAAAATTGGGTCGAGTTTAGGATAGTCTATATCTAATCTTATGATGTAATATGAATTGCTTGTTAAAAAAATGGTAGGGTTGGTCTTATTGAGGTACTTCTTGGGCTGCTTGACTGGAGGACTGGGGGAAAGTATGGGCTCAGTTCTCAAATGAAATGGAATGAATCGGAAGCATCAATCGGCCGGGTACTTGCAGTTGAGGTGATTATATATTTGGTAGTGATATGTATGTTTTGTTTCTTGGATGTATGATTAATGAAATCAATATTTAAACATGTATCATCAGGTGTTGCATGGCTTTGCAACAGAAGGAGCACATTGCTCAAAAGTGCGTGAGATACTTGATGCTTCGGAAGTAAGATACAATACGAATAAAAGTCCCGAGTAACAAATACTGTTTTTTAAACAATGAAAAAAACTAATGAACTTGTCTGCAGGTGTGGAGTGCATATAAAGACCAAAAGCATGACCTCTTCTTGCCATCAAACACGCAATCAGCGGCTGGAGTGGCTGGGTTTATCGAGAACACATCCAACAATCTCACTTACGCTCTTACCGCTCCTCCACCGTCTTCTCATGCTTGATCATTCCTGCCTTTTGTATATCCTTTTCGAATGTCCCGATCATTTGTTTGGTTTTTCACCTTTCTATAGAGAAGATAATTGTCGTTTGTAAATGTTTGATAAGTAAAATTATTGTTGTTTTCTTGGACATATGATGAAACTAGGGATCATATGATCGTCTGATGTCATCACGGACTTGTGGTTGTGAATAAGAGTATGAAGTGGCTGTAAGTTAAAATCCTCTCCAAAGTTTATTAAACGTTTTGCTTGTTTTAGAAGGTATAATTAGGTTAAGTTCTTGGACCATATGTGTTGTCCAAAACGTATGGATACATACATTTATTAATTTATTGTAATATCTTGACCGTCACCGTATGTGAGATTCTAACGTTTTTTCTACATCCGTGGACGACTCTTGCCATCTTTAGGTCCATGGGTTTCTACGTCTTTTCTAAGTCCATTGGGTTTCACCTTTGTTCGACGGTCGGTGTATTATTTTTCTGAGACTCTAAGACTTGTTTATCTTTTTTTACAAATCACCACATGATCTTTTTATGTGTGTTGCCTCATTTAATCAGTACCGATAATCATTTTCCGGTAGGTCATCAATCCTACTACTATTCCAATTCAAGCACGCTTAACTGCTGAGGTCTGAATGAATGGTTGACTGAAAAGATAAGTGCATCTTGGTGACATAGATAGTCCAATCAAATGTTTTAAGTTTCTTCTCATGCATCAGCATACTGAACCTAGGATGTTATATTTATATTCTAGTAATTTAAAATCAAGTATAGATTCTTAGTAGATTTTTTTGGATGAAATCCAATTTCTTTTGCTCGGCTTGGTTTTCGTGCACGGAGCTAATGCAGACTTTCTAATTAGTTTTTCCAGCAATCTTAACTAAATTAGATATACATTGTCTGATTTAATAAAGAGATCATTCTTCTCATTTGCTATAGTCATCCAATTAAGTGAAGGAAAGAGTCAATCTTCAACAGAGAACCCACACTCAAACTTATCAGATTCCAAAAACCGGTTCCTTATATTTGTACTCATCCCTTTCGGCCTCTTCTACCTCATTTAAATGAACCTGATCGTCTTCGTTTTGCAGCTCTAAATAAATTTTAGAAAAGTCTGGATCGGAAAAATTTGAAATTCTAACAAAAGTCGTCAAGTCCACATCGTAGCGAATATTAATTTCTTCTACACCTCCATACCGGGTAAAATGTCAATTTCAATATTAACTATCAGCACAGTGCATTTTTATACGTAAAGTAAATCACCGTGCTAAAATCTACTTGAATTAAACATAAATTTATTGAATTTTAATGATCATGTTAACATTGATCTAAACGGAATTAGTCAACTATTAAATCATGTTGAGTAAATCGATTTCAACACAAACTATTATTAGTATGATGTGTTTTCATAATATCATATTAAATTTTTTAGTTTTGAAACAAATTTTTTTTAATTATTTATTTTCTAAAACATGAATAATAACTAAAACACACATAATTCTAACCAATGACAAGCAATCACTATGATTGATATGGAGAAAAACATGGTATAAAGATAAAAAGTTATAAAATATTGGAGGAATTGTATGAAGGGTCGACGATCTTTTTCCACACAAACTATGTCATATACGACCAAACCTATACAAACTTAAGACCTACTTTTAAATACACACATACAAAAAGTTGAGTATATAAACACATGTAGAGGAAAGTTCAAATTCTAAATCCACACATAAATAATAGTTCCAATGTTGAGAACCCATAATTTATGGTTTAATGATAACCAAAAAATAATTAACCGATAAACTAAAATAATAAACCGAATTTCAGTAAATCAAACCAAAAATAACCAAACTAAACCAATAATTATCAAAATCAAACAAAATTTCTTGAAACAAACCAAACAAATTTCATTAGATAAAAAAAATATAAAAAATTATTTCGTTAATTTTAAACTGATTTCAATTAGATTGAGAAACTGAATCAGATTTCTCTGATTCGAATTCATTTGATTTTTAGTTTAATTGATAGGTCTAAATGAAACATTAACTACAAATATTCTATAATTGATAATTTCTGGGCACTCTAAAACTATTCACATTCTCTTTTTTCTTTCTTCACGTGAGTGCTTGGCTAAGAAGAGACGGCGACAACGAAGAAACAGAGAGAAAAATGGCTTCTCAGAGTTCTTCACTATTTGTATTCATCATTTCCATCAACTCTATTGCAATATCATCATCCCTTCTCGCCAAAGCACATGAACTGTTTGTAACTCGATTTGACTCATTTTTATTAATCGATCCTATTAAATTTCATAACACTTCGTCTTATCAATCTGTACAAAAACAAAGATGAAGAAGAGATCAGAAGAGCTGGGTGTAGATTCCTATTAGGTTTCGAAGAATTGTTCCTGAAGATAATTTTAAAATTTTGAATTAAAAAAAATGAAAAAATTGATGGTCTGGGTTGGAATAGAGAAGAAAGGGGTACAAAGTTAATTTTAAAAGTTTATGGATCATTTTGGTTAGAATTGAATTAATAAATTTTAGTTTATCCAATTATTTTTATTAAATGATTTAAAATTATTTGATAAATAGTAAACCGATTAAAGTTGATCAAAACCGATTGAAACCAACTAAAATCGATTTTTATGTGGATTTAGAATTTGAACTTTCTTCTGTGTGTGTTTATATACTCAACTTTTCTTATGTGTGTGTTTAAAATGAGGTCTTAACTTTGTATGGATTTGGTCGTATATGCCATAGTTTGTGTGGGAATAGATCGTCGGCTCTTGTATGAACATGGAAGTATGAAATGGTACGCCCAAATTAAGAATGATATGGAGTATTTATTGTTAATTTGGTCAGATTCTCCTGCTAATCCGTTTGATTCGCAATTATTTTTATTAGCAAATAAATAATTTGTATAACTTATATATAGTAAATTAAACTTCAGATTTTCATCCATTCCATAAAAAAGTATTTTAATCTGTATTTATTTTCTAAATATGTTTTGTTAAAAATTTTGATACGCAATTTATCTTCTGATAGAAATAAAATCTGCAAAACTCGCGAATAAAACATTCATTTTGATATGTCAGTAACATATATTTATTCAAAACTTTTATTTAATTATATTAAAAATTTATCTGATTTATTATTTATATTTTCCAATTTATATAATAACTTATCTATTTACTATTATTTAAATTATATTATAAGAATTATTTATTTTATTTAAAATATAAAATTAATATTGTATATTTTATACGTGTCGCATTCTTATTAACCAAAGGTGGTTGCAATTAAACCTTTTATATCTAATACTTATTATTTAAACAGAATTAATTGAAAACTGATCTTATTAAAAAAAAATTGTTTATAAATTTTAGCAGTCTATATTAATTATAATGTTATATTATTTGTATATATTTATTTATAAATTTATTTATT
>KE159360.1:6302-18214 GCA_000411055.1 Leavenworthia alabamica
TTTATTAATTTATAGAAATATTTTTTATATTCTTAAAATTCTTTAAATGTAAAATATAAAAAATTTAAAATTTATATATGAATTTCGTAAATGCTATCAATTTTACAGTTTCTGTTTAGACAGTTAATGTTCATCAACTGATAATAGTAAATTTTTTTGATACTACAAAATTCGGTCAGATGATTGTGGCTCAAAGTATTTAGAAAAAGATTCAACATGAAAACAACATTCATGAACTTGAAGTTGTGATCATTAATCCTAGTTATTAGAATAAAATAGATACTAAAAATCTACTCAACTATTCAGGTGAAAATAATTCATGTTCAGAATTTCAGAATTTAGAAGAAATTGTGGTTTATGTCTTTAATGCTTATAAAGAAATTGAAAAAGATATTAAGACATCTTTCAAACTAGTTAAGCGTATGGAAGCAATTTTAGCGTATATAATTCTTTACAACTTTTAGATACAGATCAAGAAAATAACATTAGAAGTATTTGATGCAATAAAACAATTAGGGATGAGTTGTAATAAGATTCAAACTTCAAGAAAAGATAAACAACACTGGGAATCATATTTTATTAAATTGATTTAATTATATAAGTCTATAGTTATACATTTATAAGATTTATAATTATTAATTTATGATATTATTGGGACTATATTTTTACATGGGAATTTCAAAAAAATTATTATCTTATTATCTTATCAAATTTTTCTATTTTTTACATTGGTTCGAGTATGAATCGAAAGATTTTATTAATTTATGGTGTTTATTAATTTACCAAATATTAATTTAAAGAGATTTTAGTGTATTATGTTTTGGTTCATTTGAGTACATAACAACAAAAGCAATCAGTTTATACATACAAACAAAACTGGTTAATATTTCACTTTGATTTTGGTTCAGTTTGGTTCACACCAAGTATGAAATGCAGAATATTATTATATATGGTAAAATTAGTAGATTAAAAATACACGAAACCAAAGCAAACGACAATAACAACGAAATAAAACCAAGGTCGGTCTAAATACATAAATTAAATAAATAAAAAAGTTCCAGAAGCATGCAGATGAATGAAGAGGAAGAAACCCAACATGAACATTAAAAAAGGATCAAATCAAATCAAAAGCAAAAGCAAAAAACAGAGAGAAGAAGAATCTTAAAAGCCAAAAAAGAAAAATCAATAAGCTTAGATTAGAGAATAACTAAGTGACAAGTAATCTCATCTTTAAGACTTTATTGTCGGATTACTAATAACAACTCTGTGATTACAAATCAATGGATCTCATCTAAAATCATCGTCTTTATCGTCTCCGGTTCGAATGGGTTTTCTCATTGGTTTGTTCATAGGAATCGCAGTTTCTATTGGTTTGGTCCTTGCATTTGCACGTTATTCAAATGTCAGATCCACTCGTCGAGCTTTTTTGGTAATTAAATCATTTTAAATATGTTTTTATTTGTGATTAATAACAAAAACAATGTTTTAATTATTACTTAGGCGAGTATAATTGCTGCATTTGCAAAAATGACAGTTCAAGATTCAAGAAAACTTTTACCAGGAGAATTTTATCCTTCTTGGGTTGTATTTTCTCAGAGGCAAAAGTTAAGCTATTTATATTTATCTCCATTGTTTTGAATTTGATCGTTAATATATATTTATTAATACTTGTTCTTGATTAAACTACAGTTAAATTGGCTTAATCTTGAACTTGAAAAGATTTGGCCTTACGTGAATGAGGTAACTTTTAATGCAAGAGTATTGTTTTGTTTTTTACCTTTTTAACTTTTTTTGGTTGGTAAATTTTGTAGGCAGCTTCAGAGCTAATTAAAAGCAGTGTAGAACCAATTCTTGAACAATATACACCAGCTATGTTAGCATCTCTTAAGTTCTCTAAATTTACACTTGGAACTGTGGCTCCTCAGTTCACAGGTTTGGTTTTGTTATGGTATAATAGTTTCTATTATCTAGGTTTAATAAGAGTTCTTTGATCTGTATGTGATGTTCACTCATTTTTCAGGAGTATCTATCTTAGAAAATGAAAGTGGATCTAATGGAATCACAATGGAGCTTGAAATGCAATGGGATGGTAACCCGAAAATCGTGTTAGATATCAAAACCTTACTTGGTGTCTCTTTACCTATCGAGGTATTTCACTATAGCTAACTAAATTAGGTTGTATCCTTGTATTTCGAGCTAATCTGTATATATATATTGTTCTTGAGCTTTATGTGTGTGTTTATATAGGTGAAAAATATAGGATTCACAGGTGTTTTCAGATTGATTTTTAAACCTCTTGTTGATGAATTCCCTTGCTTTGGTGCACTCTCTTATTCACTACGTGAAAAGGTAATTTACTTATGATCTATCCTGAGCACAAACACATCAAACATATGTTTCTAACCGATCGAAACTCAGGGCCGGCTTTGGATCTATCTTCATTACTTGTTATAACCTTGTTATAGTGAGTGACCTTGTTTTTTTTTGTTCTTGTGAGTAGAAAGGACTTGATTTTACACTTAAAGTTATTGGTGGTGATTTAACATCAATCCCAGGGATTTCTGATGCAATCGAAGTATGTTAGAAAAACAAGTTTTACTTTTTACAGCATAATGTAAGTTAAAAAAAATTTACATTTATGTCTTTGATAGGAAACTATACATGACGCTATTGAAGATAGTGTAACATGGCCCGTTAGAAAAATTATACCTATATTACCTGGAGATTACAGTGATCTTGAGTTGAAACCTGTTGGAAGATTAGATGTGAAGCTTGTTCAAGCAAAAGACTTAGCTAATAAAGACATGATTGGCAAATCTGATCCTTATGCTGTTGTGTTCGTTCGTCCGTTACCTAACAAAACCCAAAAGACCAAAACTATTGTAAGAGAACATTTTCACTTTGATGATTTGGGTTATGTGTATAATAACTCTCTCATTTTTTTTGTTGTGTATTATTTTTAGAATAACTCGTTGAATCCGATATGGAATGAACATTTTGAGTTCATTGTGGAAGATGTTTCAACTCAACATTTGACAGTAAGAGTCTTTGATGATGAAGGAGTTGGTTCTTCTCAACTTATTGGTGCTGCTCAAGTACCATTACATGAACTTGTGCCTGGGAAAGTTAAAGATGTTTGGTTGAAGTTAGTCAAGGACTTAGTTGTCCAAAGAGATACGAAAAATCGCGGTCAGGTAGTTAAAAATATGTTACTATAGATCAAAACATTTTATTTGGTAATATCTATGTGTGTGTGGTGACATAGGTGCAGTTGGAGCTTCTATATAATCCCTTAGGTAAAGAAAGCGGATTCAAGAACCCGTTTAACCCAAACTACTCATTGACCGTTTTAGAGAAGGTACTTAAGCCGGAAAGCGAGGATTCTGATGTTTCGGATATGAAAACACAGCCAAGTTCTAAGAAAAAGGATGTGATTGTAAGAGGAGTGTTGTCTGTGACAGTGGTGGCTGCTGAGGACTTACCATCAGTAGATTTTATGGGGAAAGCAGATCCGTTTGTGGTAATAACGATGAAGAAATCGGCATCTAAGTACAAGACAAGGGTATTACCGGATAGTTTGAATCCGGTTTGGAATCAGACATTTGATTTTGTAGTGGAAGATGCTTTGCATGATTTGTTAATGTTTGACGTATGGGATCATGATAAGTTTGGTAAGGATAAGATAGGGAGAGTGATAATGACATTGACACGAGTGATGTTAGAAGGAGAGTATCAAGATTGGTTTGTGTTAGATGGAGCTAAATCAGGGAAGCTTTGTATTAGTCTTAAATGGACTCCAAGGCTTAAGCTTAGAGACTCCTCTTGATGAATGATGTTCCCTTCCTCTACTCTTTAACTAAACAATACGTCACTTTAATTATGTATGTTTTCTTTTTGTTTTAGAAAGCCCATAAGGCCCAATTAGGATCATCATTTTAAATACGAGATTTCTCTACACTCTCGTTGTAACAGAGTATACTCTGTTTTCAACAATGACCATCAACACTCTGTTTTACCCTTCCATGAGCTTTAATTTTTCTCCGTTGAACAAGTCTCTTGCGATCACAACCTATGATACTTTTTAACTACGAATTAAAGCAATATTAAAAGGCCAAATCCAGAACTCTGACATATAAAAGCATCATATTCGATTGTACACAAACCTGATGAAGTTGAGATGATAATATATAAGTCTAGGAATCTATATCTCTGTCTCTCACCTTTTAAAAGTTACAAACAGTCTAATCATATCGAAACAAGAGACTAAAATAGTAGTAAATTAACACCAAAGCATCCACGACTCTTTTTTCCTCGTCACAAGTCTCAAGAGCCAAGACCTATCTTACGACGGCACTACAACAAAGAAGAAGAAGAAGAAACAACCAAGTGTTAAAACCAGATAAAAACCAAGTGTTAAAACCAGATAAAAACCAAGTTTTTTTGCACACTGGTAAAAATGATTAAAGCTTACTGTATGTGGAAGTATCAATCTGCTCAGGAAGTTCCTTTATATCAACCTCAAACCTCTCTTGTACCTGTTCACATTTCAAATTCCCACTTTACTATAACATGGATATATCAAGTGGAGGATGAATGGACTTAATGAAGAAGATCAAACTCCAAACCTGGTTAAGAACTTCTGAATCTGAAGCTGATGCAACAAAGGTGATTGCAAGACCCTTCGTTCCAAATCTACCAGCTCTCCCAACCTAATACAATGCGTAACAGTAATGTTACAGGACTCCTCGCTTTAGTGAACTCCATCACCTGTAGAAGATTTTATGTGTGTTTTTTATATAAAAATGAGAGTATTTACCCTGTGAAGATAGGTATCAGCTGAATCTGGCATGTCATAGTTGATAACAATGTTCACACGCTCAATGTCAATTCCTCTTCCAACCAAGTCAGTCGCAACAAGAATCCTCTTGTGCCCTTCCTTGAAACTTTTGTAGCGAGTCAACCTAGAGATCATTATCATATTAAGGTTAAAGTTGGTCTCTACAGTCAGCACTCATGGGTTTTAAGAGAAAGTAGGGTTAGTTCAGTAGGAACAAACCTTTCTTCCTGAGACATGCCAGAGTGAATACATATTGAGGGGAAATTGCACTCAACCAGCAACTTGTTCAGCTCCGCAGCTCTGCTCACGCTCTTCACAAATATGACAACTTGGTTGAAGTCCAATGCATCAAGAAGGTCATTCAACTTGCGGTTTTTCTCCATCTCACTCAGTTTGATGTAGTGCTGTTATAGGACAGAAAAATGAACAATCAATAAGTACAAAGCAGCAACCAATACAAAAAGTAAGAAGACTCAGTCATAGTTAAAGTACCTGGACAAGTCCATGAAGAGTCAACTTGGCTTCATCATCAACATATATTTCCATTGGCTGAAAGGAAGAGATATTAGAGTAAATGGTATTAGCAAGCCTTCCTTAGCCAAAGATTTCCACTATAAAAATGACGACGGATGAGGAACCCCAGAATTGAGATCCTTGTCTACCAGGATTGCCTCCTCAATATTGCTCGGAAACTTAAGGCCAATAAAATTGAGTAGGCTGAAACCTTGAGGCCTTGTAAGACACGACTCAAACCCACCCATAACTGTTAGCAATGCAAATAAATAAAAAAGGAAAAACAAAATGTTGATTGACGATAAAAGAACCCAATGAGAAAAGACATCACTGCACCACACCAGAACTAACTGACATACGACATACTCAGAGTTTCCCAATTCTCCAAACCCCAACAAACTACCTAAGGTGTTACTCGATTAAGACCCTGCATCCAGGGATCAAAGTGAGGATTCTCGTGGAAGGTGCTTAGATAAACCTATGTTCTCCCAGAGAAGGCTAAAATAATTCAAGGTTACAGGACTTGCAAACTGAGATAGTAGTGGCTGTGGGACATTACATCTTGCATAAATTTCTTGCAGACTGGGCGTATCTCTTTGCTGAGCGTAGCTGAGAACATCATAACTTGTTTATCATGAGGAGTCATCTTGAAAATCTCCTGCACATCCCTCCGCATGTCTGATAAATAAAAATTACAAGTGTTAAAGCATACACTTCTTAAGGGATATGTAAGCTATATTATACATAACAATATCAGAAATAGCCATACCAAGTGACTCGAGCATTTTATCACACTCGTCAAGAATAAAATGCCTCACATTCTTCAAAGAGAGATCTCTCTCCCTGGCAAGTGCAAGCACCCGACCAGGTGTCCCAACAACAATGTGAGGACACTCATTCTTCAGCAAGTCTTTGTGAATTTTAATGTTGACACCACCATAAAACACTGAAACCTTTGTATCAGGCAGATAGGTACTGAATCGCACAAACTCATTGCAGATCTACAAGTAATTTTAAGAATGAAGGTGAAATAAGCATGAGACAATCTGGATGGAGAACGACAAACAGCAAATTGAAGCAGAAAGAAAAAAATTAAGGATGTAAAAAGGTTGTACCTGGTAAGCTAACTCTCTTGTATGGCACAAGACAAGTGCAGAAACCTGGCCAGGAGATGGTTCAATCTGTTGTAGAGTGGAAAGCACAAACACAGCAGTCTTCCCCATACCAGATTTTGCTTGGCAGATAACATCCATGCCCAATATAGCTTGAGGGATACATTCATGTTGCACTGGGAGAGAACCAAATAAAATTACACCGAAGGAACCCTTTATAAATAAGTTGGCTTTACCAGATGCTAAGCTCACTCCAAATCAAAAGATGGAAATAGTGTTTATTACCTGAAGAAGTAATCATGGAAATGTCAATAAACATGGCCATTATAACAAGAAAAAAAAATCTTTAGAACTTAGTGAGGTGATTTAACTTCAACAGCAATCAACCACAGTAGACTTCCCTCCACATCATAAATGAGAAAAAAGTCTTACGTGATGATGCAAGGCCGACAAAACAAGTCAGGCTGAAAGCACAGAACAATATAAGGAGAGGAGTAAAATGTACTTGCCTTCGGATGGATGTTCAAACCCTGAGTCAACAATAGCTCGGAGAAGCTCCGGTTTCAAAAGGAAGTCTCTGAATCCAGAACTGTGTATTCCCACGTACCCTCTGGCCCAAACAAGAGAAACAATATCAGAACTTTCGAATCAATAAGTAAACTGTTCGGTTCCACGAAGTATTAACAAATTGTAACTCTCATAGATAACGACTAATAAAACCTCCACAACTAACAAGCAGGAATCTCAGAATAAACCTCATATCTAAGCACCCAGAGTTCTAATCAAACAGATCGACAAGAAAAAAACTAACTTTTTCACAGCTTCGCCGTTAACTTTACTTCCAGAATCTGGGACCTTCTCGTCCTCTTCTTCATAATCCAAAAGCTCCTCCTCGTAGGCTTCGTTGTCTCTAGCGTCTCCCATACTTCACGAATTCTAAAAATCAGACGAGAAATTTCAGATAATGTTCGCAAATCAAATCTAGAAAAAAAAACTAAAAAATTTGAAGAGAAAGCGTATAAAGTTCTCGAACCCTAAGGTCGTATAAGGTCAACGAATCTGCTAACAATGAATAAAAGCCGAGAGACTGTGAGCGAGAAGATACCTGAGATCTAAGTAGAGTTGGTAAGATCGGGAATTCGGATTAGGGTTTTTGAAAGGTCTCCTTGAGAAGAGGAAGCAAATACATATAGGAGCCACGTTAGAAGACCGTGACAATGGATAGGCTTGGAAAATGAATCTTAATTGGGCTTTCGTTTTATGGGCCTAAGATTTGTAAACTATGATTGGATCGGTTCAATTAACATAAATATGGTTTTTAAAACGCGTTTACTGTACTAAAGTCGACTCCACAAAGTCGACATAAAATGTGTTCTTACGTTTCTGTTTAACCTGAACTGGAAGCGAATCATGTAAATATACCAAAAATGAAATTGCGTCTGGCGGGAGTCGAACCCGGGTCTATTGCTTGGAAGGCAATTATCCTAACCGTTGGACTACAGACGCTAGTTGTTAAACGCTATTATCCCAATCACTAAAAACACATACAGGCGACAAAAGCATTGGTGAGGCGACAGCTGTTATCATCCCAGACAATCACATTCACACGAAACGCGTATCGGAGGAAGCGTGACTTTGGTGAGACGCATGGATCACAACCCTGAAGCTCAACACACGTTTGCCTAACACCATTTTCATCCTTCTGTCTTATGGTCGCTATTGGGCTTTTGTTGCGGCTCAGTGGGCCATTTTTTATTACAGCACAACACTTTAGTGTGGATTATTTATCAACTCAATGAACCAGAAAATCTATTACGGATTTATTTACTAAGCAATGACTAAATCAGCATATCCAACTAATTTTCAAAACATCTGAATGATATATATATTTTTATATCTATAAAAACAGATCATAACTGAATTATTTAAACATTATTGTAATAACTACTCTTCTAAAAGGATTCACAGGATATTCGTTTCTACTGATTTTTTTCAGTTCACATTATTATCATTTATTAATTAAAAAATAATATTTCGAAAGTACCTTAAACGAGTAATTATATAAATCGTAAAACGAGACATGGAAGAACATAACAACCATATATATATATCTGCTTATCACCACCGTCGTCTCCGCCACTGAACCGCCGTACAGAGAAGTTATCTCACGTAAAAACCTGCAGCAATGGGGAAAGGCGGGACACTCAGCGAAAGCGTAATAAAGAAGATCGTTCTCTCATACAGCTACGTAGCGATATGGATCTTCTTAAGCTTCACAGTAATCGTCTACAACAAATACATCCTCGATAAGAAGATGTACAATTGGCCATTCCCGATCTCACTCACTATGATCCACATGTCGTTTTGCTCAACCCTAGCTTTTCTCATCATCAAGGTTTTCAAATTCGTTGAGCCAGTTTCAATGTCTCGAGAGACTTATCTCAGATCCGTCGTTCCAATCGGTGCTTTGTATGCTCTTTCACTCTGGTTATCAAATTCAGCTTACATATACTTGTCAGTTTCCTTCATTCAAATGCTTAAAGCTTTAATGCCTGTTGCTGTTTACTCAATCGGTGTTCTCTTTAAGAAAGAAGGATTCAAATCTGATACTATGGTGAATATGCTTTCGATTTCATTTGGTGTTGCTATTGCTGCTTATGGTGAAGCTAGATTTGATGTTTGGGGTGTGATTCTTCAACTTGGTGCTGTTGTTTTTGAAGCTACTCGTTTAGTATTGATTCAGATCTTACTTACTTCTAAAGGAATCACTCTTAATCCAATCACTTCACTTTATTATGTTGCTCCTTGTTGTTTAGCTTTCTTGTTTATTCCATGGATCTACGTTGAGTTTCCTATTCTTAGAGATACATCTAGTTTTCACTTTGATTACGCCATTTTTGGAGCTAATTCGTTCTGTGCGTTTGCTTTGAATCTTGCTGTGTTTCTATTGGTTGGGAAAACATCAGCTTTGACTATGAATGTTGCTGGTGTTGTTAAGGATTGGCTTTTGATTGCATTTTCATGGTCTGTGATTAAGGATACTGTCACTCCTATTAATCTTTTTGGGTATGGGATTGCTTTCTTGGGAGTTGCGTATTATAATCATGCCAAGTTACAAGCTTTGAAGGCTAAAGAGGGTCAGAAGAAGATTCAACAAGTTGATGATGAGGAGAGTGGTAGGTTGATTCAAGAGAGGGAAGAAGAAGGAGAAGGTAAGAAGAATGAGTCTGATAACTAAATGATGAAGAGAGTTATTTGATAATTAGGGATGATGATAGGTTCTTATGGAGAATCTGAAGTTGCTTTTGATCTATTAATTTACTCCGTTCATGTTATTTATTATATTCAATGGTTTTATGAAACTTGTGTTTATGGATTTTTCATATTTCTTATTAAGCAATGATGAAATGCATTGGTTAAAGATCCAACCAGCTTTGTGGTCTGATCGCCCTAAGATGTGTCATTGTCAAACAACTCTAGTTATGTCCTAAGCTCCATTGATGAACATTTGATAATGCCAAGGTACTCTGTTAGTCCATTTATTTTCTTTCCATTTACCACCAAAAATTGTAAGAGTGATTTTAGAATTTGATTACTGGATATTCAAGACTAGTAATTTAGAAGGATGCTCTTTAGTTAGCTCTGGGCGTTTGGGTATTCGGTTCGGTTTTGGTTCGATTCTTCGGTTCTAGGCATATAGAAACTATTCGGATATTTTAGAAAAATCGGTTCCGATTCGGTTCAGTTCGATTTTTTCCGATTCAGTTCCATGGTTCCATGTATTTAATGGAGATTCAAAAATATTTTAAAAAGTTGTTCGGATTCATTTTGGTTTCTATATTTTGTTTATATAAATAACCAAAAATCCCCGAAAATTCAAAATATCCTAAATTTAACTATATAAATTTGTAATCAAAGTAACTTCAAATGTAAAAGTTATACTTTATATAAATATAATTAATATTTATATATATAATTTTATNTCCATAAATAATATACTCAGTTAACTCTGTTAAGCCAATTTATAAACGGGGCTCAATTCTCAGTTTATATATTGTTGGGTAAAGTGTCAATTTCAATATGGTTTAAATATAAATTTAGAAAATCTATTCAAACTTTAATTATCAGGTTAAATTCAATATTGATCTAAACGGAATTAGTCAACCAATAAATCATGCTGAGTCAGTTTATATATAATTTTAGAAATGAGTCGATTTTAACATAAACTATTAGTCTGATACGTTTTTATAATACCATATTAAATCTTTTAAATTTTAAAATAAATTATTTTTAGTTACAAATTTTTTAACTATAAATTTAAATTATACGTTTCAATATTTATATAATTTTAAATTAAATATTTTTACTATCATTAAATATTTCATTAATATAAATTAAAATTAACATTAAGGGGGTTTATTTAGTCACGAATTTATAAAGAGATAAAAGTTTTGAAAAATTTATTATTATTCAATTAAGACTTTACAAAACTCTATTAAAGTATTGTGTTATTGGTTTAATAATTTTAAATATTTGTTTATAATCATTAAAAGTCATGAGTTATTGAATTGAAACTTTTAAAAGTTTTAGTAAAGTCATGTGTTATTCAAACAAAATGATTTTAAATGACTTTTTAGTTAGATTAAAATGTAGTGTTATTGATTATTTGTTTTGAATGTGTTTTATTCATAGAAAGACTCTTCAATGATATTCTAAATTACTTTTAAACTAATAAGAAACATTTGATTCTTCTTAACAATAAATTAGAAATAAAAAGATTTACCACTGATGCAAAAAACAAGACAAGATTATAAGAAACTCAAGATGACTTTAACGATCAAAATCGTTTCATTTAAAAAGTTAAAAAATTCATGACGCAGAGAATAAAAACTATAAGATAGTTATAAGAGAATAAAAATCCATGGCAAAGTTATAAGATAAACAATAAAATCGTTTCATGTAGTATAAAAATTTAATTCAACAACCTTTCAAACTCCTGTAGCATCCATGCACATAGTAGCAGCTATTGTGTTTCTTTCTCCAATTGTTAGCATATTCTCTTTGTTGAGATTGTAGAGTTCCTACATCTTCATTTTCTTCAAAATAATTTTCTTCATCCATTTCATTGTTCTCTTCAATGCTCGGTTCACGAGGAAACTCATCTGATCGACATTCTTTACGGAGAAAATTATGTAATCCAGCACAAGCAAACACTAGTTTCGCTTGAGTCTTAAAAAGATATGGTGATGCTGATTTAAAAATTAGAAAACAAGATTTAAAAATACCAAATATTCTTTCAATGACATTCCTTAAAGAGGCATGACGTAGATTGAATAACTCATTTTGGGTTCTTGGATCTCGGCCTTGCCCTCCAAAATCTTGGAGATGATATTGAGTACTACGGAATGGAGCTAAAAAGTTGCGACGATTTGCAAATCCACAATCAACTA
>KE159360.1:20961-33940 GCA_000411055.1 Leavenworthia alabamica
TCTCGAATTCCCGTCCCGTTCCCGTTCCCGTAAAATTTCGTCCCGAAATCCCGTTTGCCCACCCCTACTTAAACCTACTTTGCATATTTGATTTCTTCTTCTTCGCGAGTCCTCACTCACCTCACCGTCGCTCTTCTCTCCCGCCTACTATCTACAGATTCACCTCCTGAAGAAATTTATATTTGTTACACTCCCGCTTATCTCTCTGTCTCCTTCGCTTGGTCTGTTTCTGCTGGTTAGTTGCTTGTTTATGTTTATCTCTATGTTGATTTTTTTTGAGTAATTGGGTTTGTAAGCATTTATCAACATAAACTAGTCTATCGTTTGAAAATTTTATTTTCTACATAGGCCAGTAAACACACATAATCCATTGATTCCTTAAACATTAGCTCGAGTCTTCGTTGTGAGTTTATATGAAATGAACTGTAAAACCAAATTTTTAAATGATTTTGGTATTAAAATATGGATATTTTTCCAGCTTTGCTTGAAAAATTTTTCAGGGAAAGATGAATTTGGTGAACATTAGAGATATATTAACTTGTTTCAGTCCTTCACTAGATTATCTAGCTCTTACCACTGGTGATGGCCGTATCAAGGTACCTTCAATTTTCTTCTTTTATACTTTTTTTTTCTATCCAAAGGAAATATCTTTGCTTTTCAATTAAGTTCAATTTTCTTTTGTCTTTGTATTAGATTTGGGATACTGTCAAGGGTCAGGTCCAAACAGAGTTTGCTGATATTGCATTTACAGAGGAGACAAATATATTTACCAAAGTTGGGAAAGGTCATCTCTCTGTTGATTATACTTGCATGAAATGGTTGTCTCTTGAGAAGAAGGTAACAGAAGGTTTAATTTTTAGTCTAGCTTAGCACGGTTGAGATGTATTAGTTTGTGGAATCATTGTTTTTGCTTACAAGTATGCTTTATTCATGTTATTTGCAGAAGAAGAGAAAACTTGGAACTTCCGTATTGGTATTAGGAACTGGTGGAGGAGATGTTTTAGCACTTGATGTGGCTTCTGGTCAGTTGAAATGGAGAATAAGTGACTGTCATCCCGGGTGAGTTACTAACTTTTTCTTTACTATTCTTTCCTTAGACCATATTTGAAAGCAAACTGATCTACCTGTAACATTGCCATTCGATTATTTGGTTATCTTTGTAAAATTGCCGCTTTAAAGCTGGTGCTGAACATTGATCAATGTGTTTCATGTCTTGTGCAGTGGTGTCAATTCTGTTTCATCTTCAGCAAAGGCTTCTTGCATATACAGCGGTGGGGCAGATGGGATGGTTTGTCAAATTGATCCCCATAGTGGAAATATGATCAGAAAGTTCAAAGCTTCAACAAAAGCAGTTTCTTCTTTATGTGTTTCGCCAGGTTTGCCCTTCCATTTTATCTAAATAGAACAAGTTTCTTCAAGTATGCTTGGACTATAACATGTATCTAGACCTGTTGATGATGGTGTTTTCCCCTCTCCCAATTGTAGATGGAAAAATATTAGTCACTGCATCTGCTCAGTTGAAAACTTTTAACTGCTCAGATCTCAAGAAGATACAGAAGTTTACTGGTCATCCTGTGAGTACCTGTACTATCTGTAGGCATTAGTTTTATCCACCAGGTTCTTTTTTGTTAGGATGCTACCTCTAAATCTCATACATTAGAAAGTTGTTAACAGTTTTTAATGTTATATAGGGAAGTGTACGTTGTTTGGCTTTTACTGAGGATGGGAAGTACATCCTCTCATCTGCAGTTGGTGAAAGATATATTGCAGTATGGAAAACAGATGGTGCAAAGAAGCAGTCAGCTAGCTGTGTTCTTGCCTTGGAGCACCCTCCTGTCTTTGTAGATAGTTGGGGTGAAACAAATGAAAATGGTTTATACGTTTTAGCAATTTCAGAGATAGGTGTCTGTTATTTTTGGTATGGGTCAAGTTTTACAGAGCTGTGCAATGCAAAGCCTACAAAAGTCATGTTAGCAACTGAAGATTCTTTTGTTAGATACCACAAGGGCTCGTTTCCTATAATCTTTGCTGCGAAATTACAAGGCATTTTGAAGCCTGGTTCTGCGCATGCATTTATTGCATCCGGATTGCTGGTGAAGCCATCTTTTCAGAAAATGGTGTTGCAGTTTGGTACTGACTTGGTGATGAATGCCTCTAAAGATGGGGTCCTTCTTCCTATCACTCAGTCAGTTTCAAAGTCTAGAAAGGGGCAAGGCTTGCAGAACAAAGGTATGTTCTATGGCTAAACCTTTACTATATCAAAATATTTATCTGTCAGTGACTAAGATTTTATGATTTTACAGTTACGACATTAGACCGAGCACATGCAGAGGATGCGTTGCTGCCAATCGCCAGAGTTACTGATATGCATGAGAAAAACAGTGTACAACTACTACATTCATCTGATAATGATACAGATATGGTTGACCAAAGTCATGCTGGTAAGTTTTACCAGACCTCTCATTAACACCATCACCGCATTGATGCAAATCACTTGATTGTTTTGACTCTTTTAGTGTATTTATGTAGATGCTTCAGTGCAATAACTACTCTGGCTTTTTGTTGATTCTAATTTATTTCGAAATTTCAGATCATGTAGACACATTTAGCATGGAGGATAAGTTGAGATCGTTAGGGATACTTGGAGGTACAGTTAAACAAACAGATCTTACCTCTACTTTTGTAATTGAAGGAATAGATCTTGAAGCTTATCTACCACCAAAGAAGGTATATTTTTGTTCCGGGATGCTTGGTTCTTTGGTGTGTGTTACATCCTACTGATGCATTCTGTATTGGCAGCTAAAGTCTGCTGCTTTGTCAATGGAACCATCCTCTGCATTTAAGACTCTAGAAACTCTGATTGCTATGTGGCAGACAAGGTTTGTTCCCTCCTTTACTAGTTTCGTGTTTGCAAGATGTCTCATCTATTGCTTATTAGTGAAGCTTTCAACACTGGAAAATAAGTAATAGCAATTCTTCTTGTTTTTTTCTTTGACTGTGATAATAATCTTTACCATGTTTGATTCTTTGGTCTTAACAGGGGATCGGGTGGGAAACATCTTCTACCATGGATATACAGCATTATGGTGAATCATAGTCATTACATCATGTCCCAAGAACCAAAAAAACAGCAACTTCTTAATACATTGCATAAGGTTAGAGATAAAAGTAAAGCCAAAGATTTTGTTAAGAGTTGTATAATAGTTGTTATACAACTTCTTTCAGATCACCAAGTCACGAGGAACGGCTCTTAAACAGTTACTACAGTTATCTGGGCGCTTACAACTTGTTACAGCCCAGGTTTCTATACATATAAATCATCTTTTATTCAATCATATTACTATGTTAGTTTTAATAAACCCTTCTTGTACGGCAGATCAATAAAGCTGTAGGAGATCAAACTCAAACAACAGATCGTGATCAAGAGATTGATGAAAGTGATGATGAAGAGGAAGTTGTAGAAGACCAATTCTATACTGCAAATGATAATGAATCTGAATTAAGCAGTGATGATGAAAAGGATAAAGGTAATATAATAATGATTCTTGTTTAGTTTCATGCAAATTTGTTTATGGAGTAAATGTTTTTATCTAATTTTTTACTTGCAGACGATGATGATACATTGATGCAGATGTAAGCTAATGAATGAAGAAGATGAATAAAGACATTTGCCTCTTCCTCACCAGTCTTCAGCAGAGTTATATTCACTCATTTTATACCAATCAAACAAATCTCTTTTTTGTCAACTGAACAATTCTTAAAACGTTTTGAACAAAACCAAAACGAAACACTAAAAGTTTCAATTTTAGCTCTCACATCCCATATAATATAACATTTTGTTAATACAATTATTATTCCCTGTAAAATTTTTATCGACAAAAATATAACACTACTAGGAAAAAAAATTAAAAGGCTTCAATCACCATTAGAACCAGAACCTCCTCTTTTGTTTCCTGTTGTGTTCTTGAGAATCTGCAAACAAAAACAACTCATAACATGTTAAACAAAGAAACCAATATAACCAAGACAAAGAACCTAACTTTGCATTGTCCATCACTTGAACAACAATACTAGACCAACAACTCTTATAAGCTCTACTAATTTAGGCATCAATGTGACAATAACAATTATTAAATCTTTGAAATTGAGATTAGATCAAGAGGATGAAAACTGACATGTCTAAGCATTTGATTCTCGTTTTGCAAAGTAGAAAGTTTTTCTTCAAGTTCAGAGTTTTTGTTTTCCAATTCTTTTACTTTGTTTTCCAACTCACTCAAGTAAGCCTTTTTCCTTTCTCTTGCTTGCTGTGCTGAAACTCTATTCCTCAACAACCTTTTTTTAATCAGAAAATTACGAAACAACCCCCATCACGCAAATTACCTTTAAAACGTTATAAAGGGTAAAAATGTAAATTTTGACCTCTTTAGCCGCTTGGTCTCTTTCTCCGCCGGTGTTCTCCCTCGTTTCCTTTGACTTTCTCCGACCGTTGCTTGTGTCCGCTCCTGACCTGTCAGTAATCCAGATTCTCTACCGGAAGTATCTTTTCCCGTAGCTTCTCCTCCGAACTCCGGAACTCGCCGTATCTCCTCATCGCTTTCAATTCCTATACAACAAAACAGTAACTTCAGGCAAAAAAAAGCTTGAAGCTTATTTTTTTTACTAGATCTTCTCAATTGACAAAACCAATGAGATCAAGCGTTGGGAGAAGAGGAAATTTATATAAATTTAATTAATTTTTCTGTACCTTCTTTGATCTCCAAATGTGGAGCAGAGCTTGATGATCTCTCACTACTTGATGGTAATGAGCTTGCAGCTAAAGAGCTAGTCGCTTGTTCTTGCATTTTTGATGATCGGGAGAGAGATAGAGATTGTCGTCTTAGTATCGGAGCTGGTTAGAGAAAGATAAAAGAGCGGGACTTGGGATTTTACACAACTTAGAAAGAATCTCTTAGTTGCGAGTCATTTTGGGAAAGAACAGATTGGTGTGTTCTTAGCCGTTAGATCTGAGGGGAATCGTACGTATATAGAGAGATAATCGTGGAGAAAGATGAGCCTTCAAGCAACCAAAGGGTTATGTAAGAGAAACGTGGACGGATATGAGCCGTCGGATCTGTTCATCATCTTACGGTGAAATAATCAATAATGGATAGACAGATAGTTGATGGACCCCATGTCTGTCCTTTGGGCTTTATTTCATTCTGCCACATGGCCCACGCCTAGGGCAGAGTTTTCAAAACTTTTCTTTAATTTCAAACTTATAAAATTGAAATAAAACCAAAATTTTCCAAACCAAACCAAACCCAAATTTATGAAGAGGCATTTCTATATACAGACAGCATCATCACCAAACATCATTAAACAGTCCTTGATGACTAACTATGTTGATCTGAGAGCCATTCATTGCTTATCTCATGTAACATAACATTAAACAGGAGCTTGATATGGAGCTCGCTTCTCTGGAACTCCTTCCTCTTCTCTTTTATCTTCAAACCATTTCAAAACTCGTTTCCTTGGAAGATTAGTCACTTGAACAATGCTACTAACCACAGCATTCTACATAGTATCATCAAACATTTATAAAATCTATATAAGACAGAACACATTCAACTAATGTATAGTTGATCTAAATGTATATTAAAATCCTTACAGTTGGTCTTTTTGATCTTCTGTAAACTTTTTCTAGAGTTTCAATGTGAGCTTTCTTAACTCTTTTCTGAGCAGACCATATCTGTTGCATCACATGGACTGCTTCATCTTTTTCTTTTACCTCAGGTTCGATCACAACAGCTTCAGCTGCTGCTGCTGCTGATGATGATGATGATTCCACAGGAACTGGTTCAGGTGAGGAGTTTTCAGGTGCTGATACTGGCGGTTTTTCATCTGGTAGTGTAGCACTTAGCATTAGAAGCTTTGGAGGCGGATCACGAAGCAATTCAAGAACATAAGCCCTGTCAAGACATACCTCAGCTGCCAGATTTTTTATCTGCAGATCACAAGAAAACCATCTGTTAAGGAAACTTCAAACTAGTTATTCAAAAACCATCTGAACTTTGCAGGCAATGAAATTTACACTAGTTTTACGGCGCCCAGCTTTCAATGCATAAGCCAATCTTCTAAGCTGCCAATTCTTAAGCTTAGTGGGTCTTTCATCTTCTTCGCTATCATCATCATCATGAACAATATCACCAGTGGTTGAACCAAACAAGTCAATGCCATCAACATCGTCACCGCCACCCAATGCTTGAGCTAACTTCTCAGCTAATGCATCTAAGTCTTCTTCGCTTATCTCCTCATCATCTATTGAAGAATTATCATTCTTTAAATCTTCTTCCAATAGATTAAACAATGCCTCAAATGGATCATCCTCCTCCTCACTTCCTCCATTATCATCTACCTCAAAACTCTTCTGCCAAAAAATAATCAAATTGAAGGTTGATACGGCATCAAAAATATGTAACTCAAATTCGCATATTCACTCATTCAAATTTTAGCTCACTTAATGTATCAAAATTACAAAAAAATCGGTGAAATCAACTGCGAACATTCTCATTTTTCATGTGGCAGAACAAAACAAATGATTATGAGTTGTGAATTTGTCTTACCTTTTTGTTCCTCTTCGGAGACGAAGAAGACGAAGTCGTGAATCCTTTTCGATTCTTCCCACGAGCAAAAACAAGTACAGATTGAAAAGGACGGTGAGGTGGAAGAGCTAGACGATAAGGAATAGCGTTGCGACTCCGAGACAAAAATATATTGACAGATACACCTGACGACGAAGATAACGACGGAGGTTGAAGATGAGAAAAGACGCCGGAGGAAGATAGAGTAACCGCCATAGCTTTGCCTTTATCAACAAAACTATTTGCTGTTTCACAATACACTAATGACTCCATTAAAACGACGTCGTTCAAAAAACTAAATATCTAAAACACGCATGCTGTCTTGTGTTTACAATATAGCAATGCGTATCGTTTACAAAGTATATATATTCATGTGTCTTAACACAACATAACTTGATTACATGCTTACATCTCTTTCATAAACACTAAACAAGAGGAGCATTAGAGAAGAATGGCATGTTTCTTTGCTCCAATTCAATTCCGTCATGATCCAGGCCTTGCTTGACACGCCCCAAACGCCTTGCATACAAAACTTGCTCAGAAACTACAGGCAATCTTATCTTCTGATATTCCTCAAGACCCAAACTTAGATTCTCAGCTCCACATTTCTCTAAGCACTTGCCTAGCACTTCTGCATCAAGAATCGACATGTTTGTGCTTCTTAGTCCATGAGGGGTTGTGGGATGAGCTGCGTCTCCAACTAACACAACATTCCCCCAGAAGAAGCGTTCTACAGGATCAGAGTCGTAAATAACATTAAGGAAAGGATCCTTTGTTTCTCTCATGACTCTTGCTAGCTCAGGGATCCAGATGGTTTCTGCTTCTTTATGCATCTTATTGATCATTTCTTGGCTCACCTTTATAGTAACAGAGTTTCCCTGATATTGGAATGTTGTCATAATAACAACCACAAAGTAGAATCAAGAACACTTAACACAAAATGCATTCTAATAAGAAAAGAGAGGGAGAGGAAATAGTCTTTGTTACTTTCAGGTCAGGCTCTGGTTGATTAACATACCAAATCCAGTTGAGTTTCTTGTTGATAAGCTCGTAAAACACACTATGAGTCTCTCCACCGAGATCAAAATACAAGCATTTTCCAAGATCTGGATACTTACTCTTGATTCCAGTAATTGTTTCCGAGTTCTCATTCCCTGAGAAATCAAAAATACCTCTCCAGGCACAATAACCAGAGTACCTTCCAAAATATAAACAAAACCAAAGCCTATATGATCCAGTTCAAAACATGTTTGCTTGATTCCATATAATATCGAAAATTCAAAATCGCAAACCTCAATTTAAAGTCAGGCAAGAATGTTAAACGAATCGAAGAAAGACACCCATCAGCTGCAACAAGTAAATCTCCTTGAATCTCAACAGTTTCTTGAGTTTTCATAACTAAAGTTTGAACCTTTACAGTGGTTTTATCTTGTGACATTGTGAAAGACAAAAACTTATGTCCCCATAGAAACATAGATTGAGGCAATTCCTTGTACAGAAGAGTGTGTATATCTGCCCAATAAGCTGCTCTGAAATCGAAATTTTCATCTCTTTTTAGAATCCTAGTCACCTTCTTCTCACTATCTGTTACTTGATTCTTTAGACCCACAAAACAAAACCAAACAAAAAAGGCAGGAAAATTACATTCTAATTATTACAATTGCTGAACTAAATTAAGTGTTTTTTTTTTGCTGGGTTTAAAAAATTCGATTTTTACCTGGTCAATTGAGAGGGGGAAGGTGATTTCATCTAGGAGATGTGGATGAGGAAGCCAGGATTTAATGATTTGGCGAGCCTGAGGGTCGAGTCCGAGCCCAGCACCTGTGGGACTACGAGTCGGAGGTATGGAAGATTTCTCGAGCACCAAAACATCCCAGCCTGCTAACGTGAGCGAGTGTGCGCATGATAAGCCTGCAATACTTCCTCCAACTACGATTGCTTTCCCCTTCTTAACCATAGCAAATCCTTGTACGTCTTCTCTACAGACCAGATGTTATTAACCCGAAACCTCCATGTTCATTGAGAAGGTTAGAACTACGTGGGCTTATGCTAGGCCCGAAGTAGATTGAAGGCCCAATAAATTTTCGTTTCGTTGAATCCATTGTTCTTGACATGTGCTCCAAGCAAAACATGTGTGAGATATACTTGCTGCATCTACTAATCTTATGATTCCTGTTTTAAGATTTTTGCTTGTTTTGATGACCTTAAAAGTTTCTTATTGATCTCAAAGCTATAGATTTAAATTTGCATATTAATCTTTTGTGACATCGTGACTGTAAAGTGTAAGCTAGACTTACCGGTTTGATCATTGGGACGATGATGTTTCCACTTTCCACCATATATAGAATGTAGTTTTTATCAATTTCACTGCATGTCATTTATTCACAGCGAAGACAGGGAGATGTGTACTTCAAGATTCCGAAAACGGCACGATTGTCGAGGTTTGATTAGTTTTCTGTATTTTTTTCTTGGGTTTCTAAAAGATTTATATGAGCTCGTGGTGTGTTTGCACGTGATTCAAGAAACTGGGAGACGATGGCGGTGGTTTTGGATTTTCATAAGAAAGCCACGTCAGCCGTTTTTGATAAAATTTGAGACTTCAAGCCATCGCTTGATATGTTTACGGCTCTGCGTCAGAGCCTGAAGAAGTTGACGTCAACTGACAGAATCAAGTGAGACGTTGACAGTCGCACGACGGTGGCTTTAGCGCTCTGTTTCTCTCATATCTGCCGTCGCCTTTTCAAGTGGATCCCACTATTACTTCATCAACCAATGCCTGGGCCCCACCCAAGTTTTTTTTCCTCATAGTCTTGTGTCTCTCTATTTACAATCAAGAATTGAAAGTTTGACAGATATTCGTAAGCATATTTGTATGAATCATGTCTTTTTTTTGTTCTAACTCAAAATTTAATGTATTTTTGAGATGTTTTGATAATGACTTTTGAAAACCACAACAATCTCGATGCTTTTGCATGGCTCCAATTGAACTATATGTCCTGATTCCAAATCAAAATCTATTAATTTCCGAAAATATCGGTTAAACACAAAAAGAGTGAGTCACGAGCCCACGTGGATTCACAAAACCACATCAGTGGCATAAATACGTAAATTACAGTAAACTATAGATATATTTTCCAATTTGTAAATCCATATAAACTTTTTCAGCTGCTCCTAACTCTTTATCACTCTTTTCTAGTCTCTACTTTGGTCATTCACAATGGAAAGAGGAAGCCTCTCGCTTCTCGTCGTTCTTCTCATCGCCACCGTCAATTCCGTCCTCTGCTTTTGTGACGGTAATCATTACCAACTACATATATATATCCTTCTCTTTCATGTATAGTTATATACCTTATGCAGTGGAACTGATGGCAATTTTATAATTTCAACGCAGGGATGTTACCAAACGGCGACTTCGAGTTAGGACCAAAACAATCGGACATGAAAGGAACAAAAGTGATAAACAAGAAAGCGATTCCGAACTGGGAACTTTCGGGTTTCGTTGAATACATTAAATCTGGTCAAAAACAAGGAGACATGCTTCTCGTCGTCCCCACTGGAAAATACGCAGTCCGGTTAGGCAACGATGCATCGATTAAACAGAGACTTAACGTAACAAAAGGAATGTACTACTCGCTCACCTTCAGTGCCGCAAGGACTTGTGCTCAAGACGAACGCCTCAACATATCAGTTGCACCTGACTCGGGTGTTATTCCAATACAGACGGTGTAACGTGGCAGAGATCGTGATTCATAATCCTGGCGTAGAAGAAGATCCTGCTTGTGGACCACTCATTGATGGTGTAGCAATCAAAGCTCTATACCCTCCTCGACCTACCAATAGTAAGTATTATACTATTTATGCATTATATGAATGAAGTTTGTATGACCAGTCAAATATTTCAATTTCTAATATATATTTTTAAAAACTCATGAAACAAAATTTTAAATTATTAAGGGAAGAAAAAAAATTAATTTTATTAGAACATATAAAACTTTTTAAAAATTGAATTTAAAATATATTATAATAAAATTCTAAACAAAATGTTTTTAATCTAATGGATACCATATATGAACTACTCTGAAGACCGAGCCTGCACTTACACGACATGACATATGTTAATTAGTTGATGGTTTTTTTTGTTATGTCAAAACAGAGAATATATTAAAAAATGGAGGATTTGAAGAAGGTCCATATATAATCCCAAATGCAACAACTGGAGTTTTGATTCCTCCTTTCATAGAAGATGATCATTCTCCTTTACCCGCTTGGATTATTGAATCCCTCAAAGCCGTCAAATACGTTGACGTCGAACACTTCTCGGTTCCACAAGGCCGTAGAGCCGTGGAACTGGTCGCAGGTAAAGAAAGTGCAATTGCTCAAGTAGCTCGGACCATTGTGGGAAAGAGTTACGTGCTTTCGTTTGCAGTTGGAGATGCTAATAACGCGTGTGAAGGATCGATGATAGTTGAGGCGTTTGCGGGAAGGGTTACGTTAAAGGTTACATATCAGTCACGAGGGAAGGGAGGGTTTAAACGCGCTTCTCTGCGGTTTGTAGCGGTTTCAAAACGCACGAGGATTATGTTTTACAGCACGTTTTATGCGATGAGAAGCGATGATTTTTCGTCATTGTGTGGGCCTGTGATCGACGATGTTAAGCTCCTTAGCATTCGTAAGCCCTAAAATGGTTATTGTGTTTATTTTGAAGGTTTTTGTATGAGTAGTGTCTTTTATTTTCTTGATCTGAAACGAGATGGTTAAATAGTCAGAGTTATTATGGTGAAAACATTAAGCCCAATAGCCCAATAGCCCAATAGGCCCAATAATGTGTATGAGTTCAGTAAGTTTTTTTTTACAGTTGAAGCTCTTTGTTTTAATCCCATCAACACTATGATTGTAACTAGTCAAGAAACAGAGGATTTTAACATCTTTTTATAATATAATCTCCTTTATATACAAAAACGTTTTTGTTATGATTATTAACAAATCAAATGAAAAAAAAAAAGAAAATGGTGATAAAACATAATAAACATATAAATATCATTCAACTGAAAAATACAATTTACAAAATGGAGCTTCAACAAAAGAGCCAGACTAATCTGCTTGCCTAAAGAACAAACAACTTAGATTTACACTTCCAAATACTATACATTAAACTACTCAACATTGTCACATATTATTTCTCTAATATACAATCAACATGACTCATACCATAACCCATTACTTTATTTACTATGGGTATGCAAATAAAACCAAAAAAAAAAAAAAAAACTTCACAACTACAGATTCATCAGATCATCATGATGATATATTTTCATTGTGCAACTTCAGTAGATGTTGAAGGCCCTGACTCAGTGATATCCTCAAGATCAAGTGTCTCTGGAAGATGTTCTTGAGCTTCAGTACTGTAAATCTACATTGAAAGGTAGATCAAAATCGACCCTTAAGAAAATGTAAATAATGGTTTAAGTAAATATTTTTGTATACCTCAAGTTGATTAAGCATCTCAATGGTTGCTTCAAGATCACCATTGTTAGCAAGGTACACATCAGTAATAGACTCTTGTGAGAGACCAGAGAAAGTAACTAAAAGATATTCAATATCCATGTCTATATACATCTCTATATCCAAATCATCATCATCCATTATCTGCTGCTCTTGGATCATATGAGTGGGTGACTTTACATACACAAGACCATCATCACTACCACCATCATAATCCAGTCTTCTGGAGATTGGTACATATGCTGCTGCATTTGGATTCAATACAAATGTTCCAGGCTTCATTATTTAGCAGATGAAGAGATCAATGATATAAACTAAAGAAGCAGAGAGAATTTAAGACAAGAAATAAATGATTGTAAGAAGAGTTATTTATATATTAAAAAAAAGGGAAAGGAAGAGGAAACATGTTGACTTTGTCAACGATCGACATTAAAGGAGAAGAAGAAACTAAACGAAACATCAGGAGAGAAGAAAATGAGCTTACCAAACAAAAACTAGCGTTGACAAATTTCAGAGAAGAGAATTAAAATGCGATTAATATGGAAAAATTCGCAATTATGGAGTTAATAATAATATTATATACGGTTTCAGAAGCGAATTATTAAACTATAAAATTTACATAAGATAGCATCAAAAATTTAACAAATGAAAAATACATAACCGGACAAAAGCCGCTAGGCCTGGGCATTCGGATTCGGATTCGGATTCGATTCAGATTTTTCGGTTTTCGGATATCCGAAATAAAACATATCAAAATCCAAACAGAATCCGATTTAATTCGGTTCGGTTTCGGTTTGGGTTTTTCGGATTCGGATTCGGTTTTGTAAAAAATAAAAAAATCCGAAATCAAAACCGAA
>KE159360.1:34364-49999 GCA_000411055.1 Leavenworthia alabamica
GGTTTCGATTCGGATTTTTTAGATCGGTTTTTAGATTTGGTTTCGGTTTCGGATTTATGCCCCACCTAAACCGGTTTCTAACCTCGTTTTATAAAATTAATTAAGATTATAATAATATAAATTATAAAATATCCATAACAAGACAATGAGAGATGAGCCCAGCAACTGTGTTTTAGGTAAGGTAATAGAAGCATAAGCAATATACAAAAACGATCATCCATGGCCACCTAGGTTTAAAGAAACCAGCAGCTCTTTTTTTATTTGAACAGATGATCACAGCTCAAGCTTCTACCTTTCCTCTTTGGGACTCAAAAGCATAAGCATTGGAGTCAGCTCATGTTGAAGATCACACTTTTACTCTTCTTCTTAGACATGTCCTCATCTGAAGATGAGCCAGACTTCATCAATACCTCATCCAGATCTATGACCTCTTGACGACACTCGCTACTGCAGAAAGCTTTGTATCCACTGCAGGACATTGATATTTAACAAGATGTTTAATGTAAAGTTTCCATTGTACACTCAAAACTATCAAAGACTGTATCTTAATACATAAAAATGTAAAGAGAACAGAAGACTAATGTACCTGTACATGTATATTTCTTCACCAATATCCAACTTCTTGCTACAAAAGTTGCAAGTGGTCAAGAAGTTATTGGGATGTAACACATAAATCTCTGTTGTCAAGTTAGTATAAGCAATTTCAAAAATGCTCTCTTTCTTCTTTCCACAACTAATGCTCTTCAACTCTTTAAGCTCTCCAGAATCAAGAACCTGATCCCCAAAAATATGAGTGGTTTTGGGGTTAGGACCATGTGAAGTAATACAAGTGTAGTCCTCTGACATCTTAATGTCACTTTCAGTAAGCCCATTGACACAGTAAGTATCAACTGAGCTAGACCTTTGAAGCTCAACCACATCAAAGAGATTGGGCATATCAGTCTTTGGCTTTAAAAGTTGAGAGAGTAGAGGTTTCTGGGAATTAAGGTTTACATCTCTCATCAAGGACCCAAAGATCAAGTTTTTACTATCTGGTGATGGTAAAAGAATCCTTGATGAATCAGTTTGATGATGATGATGATCAAGAGAATGCAGAATGCTCAAACCCACTTTTCCAGAATCCAAACTCTTTTGTTTTGTTTTCCAGATTGATGTAGAAGAAGATCCAGCAAAGGGATGACTTAAACTTGAGATAAATCTAAAATCCAAAGGAGAAGTAGGACTCCAAGCTGATTCATAATCAGATGAAGACTTAGCTTCAACAACACCAGATATAAATGTATGGTTCTTAAGACCTGACAACTCCAGTTTTGTATAGTAATCAGAAGCAGAAGATGTAATTTGATTGTTGGTATGATAAGACATGATTGATCTGAATCAAACACACATTAACAAAGTAAAATTTAAAGCTTAGATAATAATGATCTTAAAACACATTCACAAGAAGCTTAGATTAAAAAAAAGGCAAGCTTTAATAATCAGTAAGCAAAAATCAAATCTTTAAAATATCAAATTGAGTAGAAGGTGAAATGAAATCTGGGAAATTTATAAGAAGATCAAAGATTCAATCAGAGGTAGAAGAAATTGAAAGGGATAAAAAGACCTGGATTGGTCAATGAGCTTCCTTTGGGGTGTTGAAGTATTGAAGAAGCCAGAAACTGTAGAGAAAGAAGAGTTGGGTTTATAGCTGTGTAAGTCTTGTGAGATACTCTTCTCGTCTCACTCTATCTCCTCAAAATCAGCGTTGGAGTGAGCTTCTCTATCTATAGGACTCACGTTTTAAGCTCTTTATTCAGATATGTAAGTAGTAGGGTCTGTGTCTATATACATTACAAATAAATAAATGAATAAATATAATACCTTTTCTGACATATATTTAATATATTAAAACAATTTAGTGAAAATATTGTACTCATTTGGTAATAGATGTTTGGTTAAACAATGGCTCTAGTAGATTTTTTTCCATATAGTATTATATGATAATACAATTAGTTAGTCAGGTTTTCTTTTTCTTATTTTTTCTTAAAATTAATTAATTAATTAATTAATTAGTCATGTTCGATAGTAACAGGAGTGTATTGAACTTATGATTTGATTTAAAATATAAAATCATGTGATATTATTGAAACAATAATTTTTAAAACTATCATAAAATTTACTGTTAGTGTATAAGGATTTGAATAAAAAATTTCATCTGAGATTTCAGAAAATTTCTTAGTTAAAAAATACAAAGATCAAAATCTTATGGTTTTAAGTGAAATTTCATAGAATTTTATAACAAATTTCCAAATTCATTCAAATTCAACCAAATCATCTCAAATCTCATTAGAAATCAAATCTCTTCGGATGTTTATTTCAATACACCCCTAAGAATATTATACTAAAAATTAAACTAAAAATTAAATTAATTGTGCTCAGTTTTTGTTTATTTTCCTCCTTGTTTTCCTTGTGTAATGTGTTAGATAATTGTTTTTTTTTCGCCAACTTAGAATAATGGTTATTTATGTTTTATTTATAATGTAATTTCTTTATCTCTAAAAATCCCAGTTATGTCAACACTATATAATTATTAAAGGTGTCAGAATCTACAAGAAATATTGAAATTACATTAAAAAAAAAAATACTGGCAGAGCAATTATAACGTTTAGTCCTTTTTCTTCTACCTGTTGTCTACTTTTCTTTACTTTTTACAGTAAGTTAGGCCTAGTATATGTCACACCATATTATTATTTTGCTTTCTTTAATTACACTCTCGCTATATATATTACATGATAATTACACTTTAACTATATATTTTTGAGAAAATGGAAAAATGAAAATCTTGTAGAAATTTATACTTTTTTTTCTCTGTCAATAATTAATTATAAAATTTAATTTTGAAATCTTTTATATACAAAAAGTTATTGCCAAAAAGTCATGAGCAACGTCAATTTTTTTGAAATTACTGAATTAGTATAATTAGATTTAAACGGTTTTGTTTTTTCGGTTTGTTCGGTTTTCAAAATCAGTTCCGAAGTAAAACCAAAAAAAATATCGATTTATTCAGTTCGGTTTTCAGTTTGTTCGATTCGGTTTTGGATAAAAATAATATTTCCGAATTCAATCCGATTAAACCAAATAAACCGAATAAATCTGAAAATTCATGTTTCGCTTCAGTTTGTTCGGTTTAATTTACACCGAACAAACCGAATAAACCGAACCGAAACATGATTTTTGACTATTATTCGGTTTAATTCAAACCGAACCAAACTGAACCGAAAACCGAATTAAAAATAAAAAAGTTCCGATCAGTTTACTCATCTAAAACCGAACAAACCGAAACCGATCTAATTCGGTTCGATTTTCGGTAAACCGAACAAACCGAACCAAATTCCCAGGGCTATGCATGCATATTGTAAAATGGTTTGTAAATTTTCGTGGATTAAGATTCTGATTAATAACGTGTTTAAACCACCTAAAGTTTCAACAGATTTTATACGTAGCAACAACTCTCATTAACTCTCCTAACCATTTCATCAACAAAAAAAAAGTCTACTGCTTGACCAACATTGACCACCTAACATAGGGTTCGTCATTGAGGCAAGCCGCCTCAGTACGTGTATCTACTCAAGTAAAAAAATGACAGTTAAAATTCTAACGAAACGAAAAAAAAAATCGTTTAAAAAGGCAAAAGTAAATAAGGTTTTTACCGTGCCAAAGTTGGTAGATTAGATGACATGAAACTTTTAGTAAGAAACCAAAAATTCTTTAGAGACCAAAAGAGAGCTTGTGTTCTTCCTTGTTATGCACAGTTAGTGTTGTTTCTGTCTGAAACAAAAGAAAAACAAGTGATGATTTGGTTCTTTTAAGATGATATATATGTTCTTCAAGAGGGGAATACTTACACGATAGAGAGAGAGAGAGCAGATGATTCTCACTATGGACATTTAGGCTTGAAGTTAATCCTCAACGAGTTTCTCTCTTCCAATTGTCGCTACAATGGAGTTGACGAATACAAAATCAAAGTTATTTATGAATCAGAGAGCTCTTAATACACACACACTAGTGGCAATACAAACATCTAATACCTTTGATAACCTTTTAGTAACCTGCTCTTGTCTAGCTCTGTGCAAGCACCATTCCATTGCCATGTCAAATTCAAGGGTGTTCGATTGTGAACAATGTGACGTAGCCACGGCATCTCTCTGGGAAATAACATATAAAGACCAAAGAGTAAGAACACTGATGATAAATAAACAATGTGTGCAAGAGCAAGGGCAATGAAAACAATACCATTTCTCGTCGCGTCTGAGTTTTGTGTAGTTTGATATGTCCAGAGAATGATGACGGCTTCCCCGAAGGAGTAATCTTAGCAAAAGCAGCAACAAGGGGCCTGTTGAGCAAAAAAGGAAGATCACAATTTACACAAGCATAAACATCATCAAACTTAAAGAAGTGGAATAAGTCATGCGAGCAAGGTTTACCTCCCATTTGATAGCAACAAGCATCCCTCATCTAGTCTTCTAATCACCCTTTTTGCAATTTCTCTTGTTTTGAAAATGACCAATGCTTCACCTGTACATAACACACAGTAAAACTCCTCACTCCATCTATAGTATGTGATAACTTTAATTGGAACCCCTGCACGTAAAATGGTAGCTTACCAATATGAGAAGTAGTGACTAAAGTACGCTCCATCATCCTTGCCTCACATTGCTCATTCAAAGCAGAGTAGATTATATCCTGAGATACAATTCATAAATTTCTTAGATAACATAAAAAGAGGAAAGTAGGTTTACTTAGGAAACAATGGCACTACATAAGTGTTTATTTAGGAGTTTTTTAAAACAATCCTAAATAAATGCTTCATATTGGCTAATACCTCCACTTCATTAGATGTATAAGTGGGATCCAAGTTTTGAAGAAGAACCAGAGTCTCCCTCTTTTCGGCGTCCCTCATATTTTCTTCTTCCCAAGGCTGGACAGATACAGGATAAAAAAAGAAACAATTTGAGTACGGATATCAAAGAAGCAATTGAATGTTGAACATGGAGATTAGAGATGATAAAGAAAATGTACTACTTTTGTTATAAGCATATGATCAAGTCAATAACAATTAAATATTAAAAATTAACAGGTCACCATATTAACCTCAAAGAATGGAGGCAACGAAAAACGATCATTCACAGAACTGGTATATGCATAAGGAAGGAAAGAGAAAATACTTACAAGATTCCGGAACCATGAACTTTTTCCCTGCGATAAATAAAAAGGTTACAAAAATTTGTTAGATGAACCTCCATGTTTACAATCATGAATCATCACAGTAACGAGTAACATAATGAGATGGATGACAGAACATCACTACAGCTCTACAATATACGAAGTGAAGGACAGCTAAAGACACTGCTACTATAGAGTTGAGCTCTTGGAAAACCAAATCCTTGCATCTAAATATTTTACAATACACTCTTGACTAAAACATATTGCAGAAATCACAAAGTAAATATAAACTTACAGCATCCGGCCTTCGGCTCACTTCAATTACTTGATAATTTCGTTTATAATCATCAGTCAACATCTTCTCCTCGGAACGTTTTACTAGCTTACCATCAAAGCTGGGCTTCTTAGATAAACCTCTTTCAGATGCAGTTTTTGTATCTTTTCCTTCGGAAACTGACACTCCCAGATCTCGTTTTTTAATGAAACTGGCTTTCTCGGGAGAGACTTGCTCTCTTCCCACTATATCTTTAGGTCTTTTAAAAGATACTGTATCCCTTTTACCATCAGAACTAATATTCTGCAAAATGGTTGTATTTCGACCATCAAGCGTTGTAACATAACCATCTAGTTTCTGTTTCTTTTGAGGCCTGTCATCAAATCCATTTGATTCTTTACGATATCTCTCTTCAGGAGGCATAGATTTTTGTTTCGTCAACTGCTTGTTGATATCATTTACTTGAGCTTTTTTGAAATTGGAATGGTTTACCCCGGGGCCAGAAGTTTCACAAGAGTTACTATATCTTCCTTCTGCAGGCATAGATTTTTGTTTAGTGAGATGTTTTTTAACATCACTTTCTAGTGCTTTGCCATCACAATGATTTCCCCTAGAGACAGAATCTTCAAAAGAGTCATGTTTATGGGCCATGCCCTCCTGCACGCCAGTATCCTTGTAAGACCTTTCTTCTCCAAGTGTCGATTTTTTGGTCGCCAGTTGATTGTGACCTTTTCCTTTCTCTTGTTGGCAACCATAACTGCTTTCTTTACACTGAGAAGATTCAGTAGAGTTATCTTCAATTTTCCTAACTGAACCACTAGCTGAAGGACCATTTGGTTTCAAACTATCTAGATTCCCATTTGTATCTGCTTTAATTTTCTTCCCAACTGAACCACTAGCTGAACCACTAGCTGAAGGACCATTTGGTTTCAAACTATCTAGATTCCCATTTGTATCTGCTTTAATTTTCTTCCCAAGAGTTGCTTGTTTCCCACAACCCGCTCTGTTAAGGAGAAATTTAACTGCAAGAATTAGAGTGAAAAGAATATATGATGTAAAAACAAAAATGATAGCTATTGATCACATAGTAGAATGTCAAAACAAGCAAACGAGATGAAAAAGTATGTACCGTCGACTCCAGCAATTTTATCATCTATAATATCCACAACTTTGCAACTTCCAACATTAAATGCTCGGCGAAATACGAAGTCCGTCGACTTGATTTCTTCATCCGAGGGTAGTGGATTTGTTTTTTCCTTTGAAATGTATAGAACAGAGCATTTTCCGCCAATTACTTCCTAGTGGAATAATGTTATATCAGTAAACATACAAATGAATTTACTTACTAAGACCTCACACTAGGTATAGGCACATAATATTAAACGAATAATCAACCAAAATGTGATGCAAAAGTCAACTTATCAGGACACAAGGACATGTCAATTCACCTTATAAACACAGAACAAAATAGCAACCAATAAAGTAGCTATAAGCTGTAATTAACTTCAGATTTATGCTTTGCACAAATGCTGGTAAGCAGAGAACAAATTATCCTACTTCAAATAATATTAATCCTTAACAGCATGAAAGTGGAGAGACAAGAATATTCAGTCCTCAGAATAATATGAGATACGAATCAATTAAAAAACATTACAAACTACGCTCAACAGGTACATATGGAGAATGAAAAAGTCAAAATAGTATATGAAAGTTACCAATCGGTTGACATTAGCGAGGCCGGGACCTTCACCTGATGCCAAAAATAGTTCATTTGGAAGTACATCAGGGACTCCTTGAAGATATTGTGAAATCTCAGAAGGTTTAAAGAACCAAAGAAGCTTGATTTGTCCTAGGGTATTTCCACGCTTATTAATGTGATCCCAAATTTTTATGATCATGCCAATAAAGGGTTCAGCAAGGTCTGGTTCACTGGCATCACCAACAAAAACACAGTCATAAAGACGATATTCATCACCATCATAGGTAAAAGATTCATAGAATTGGACATTTTTCTTTATTCCACCAATTCCTTTCTTTTTACCCCACTTAAATTCTAAGCCTTCAGCTCCTACAGATTCTTCCATTCTCTAAAAGCAGTTTTCTACCTGGACAAGCAACAGAATAGATCACTCAAATCAGCATTACACATCTCAATATCTGATAAGAAAGATAGTTGCATATCTGATAAAAACTACAAAATTGCTAAAAACTAAAAATAAATCACGCAATGTAGACTGAAAGATAAGCTTTTAGTGTTCGTAAACAAGAGGACTAACTACTTTCAACACAAATTCATCTTTTTTTATACCTTCACTGAAGAAATCAGTTTACAGTTTCCGTGACCACGGAACAAAAAATCGAATCGTAGAAACCAACACGAGTTCGATTAGGTCACGATGAAAAGAAACTGGCCAAGCCCAGGTTAGCTCGGAGGGGGGGAAAAAACCTAATCGATCGTTTCAACAGTTAACACTACTTGTTCCTTGCCATCTTTATCTCTCAATCAAGTTAATATTTCATTCAAATCAAAATTATGAAACAAAGTTGTTATTACTCAATTTTAGTGTCGCAGTTTCCAGAGAACACTAAGGAGTAAGGATTTTTACAGTTGGTGAAAGCTTTTCTCCTCCAACTTTTCCTTTTGGCTGTAAACAAACAAATTCGGTCTATTTTTTTGAAAATAATTTGGTCGGTCATGTTATTAATTGAAAAAAAAAATTGTGTTTATAATACTTGGGTTTGGAGATAATGGGCTGTTATTCTAGCCCAGTAAAAAAAGTTTATAATTGAGTGTTATTTATGGACTTCTGGTAGGTTCTTCGTACAAATAAAAGTTTTAGGCCTCAGACGTTAGATTTTTAAAAATTAGTATTAGTTTGGAAATTTAATTATTTATAAAACGATGAAGGAATAAAAGTCAGCAATTTATGTTTATATATTGTCTAGAGTGTGTAATGACTTCATTGTCGTCGTAACTTGCGGGGAAGAGAGGGAAGTGAAAGGGGGAAACCCTAGATTCGATTTGGTTCGTTCTCGAATCGAAGCGATGGTGTTCTACTTCAAAGCCCGACCTGATGCTGGTGACTACACCATTTTCATGGGGCTTGATAAGTTTGAGAACGAGGAACTCATCAAGTACGGCTTCCCTGAAGACGTCTGGTAAGCCATAAATTCTCGATTTTTTTCCGAGCTTCGATTGATTTATGTAAATAGCTTTATGTGATGAATGAATTGAAATGAAAATTGTGGTCAATCTTTGCTCAAAGTTTTGTTTTTTATTATTATTTCACAGAGTATAATATCTTGAGATTTTGATAGCTTCATATAGCTATCCACTATTGATAATATTTAGTTGGTTAGTCCTTATAGGTTAGTGTTGATCTTTTTCTCAGCATGCCTATTATGGTTCACTCGTGCTAATATGCGCTATATTCAACTTTGGTGTCTCTAGATATGAGTAGGTTGCCTTCGTTTTAAACAAACTATATGAGATTCATGGCTTTTCTATTGATCATATGCTGCTGCTTCTTAGCATTTCTTTTGTGTTTCTGTAAGTTAAATCATAACTGAGATGTGTGAGTGTGAGGGTTGTTACCTATGAAGTAGATTTGATTTGATGCAGGTTTCATGTTGACAAAATGTCATCGGCTCATGTTTACTTGAGGCTTCATAAAGGCCAAGGTTTTGATGGCATTAGTGAAGGTGTTCTGGAGGACTGTGCTCAGCTTGTGAAAGCTAACTCCATTCAAGGTAAACCTGAAGCCTTTTATACTTTTTTTGTGAACTTAACATTTGCATAACCTTTGGTCTTAGAGTGCCACATTTCTCCAATTCCTCTGTTTCGTATAGAAGGAGGGCAGAGATAGGCTATTTTCTGTTTTCTTACAGACTGGTGTGTGGGATTATGTGTTAGGCAACAAGGTGAACAATGTCGATGTTGTGTATACTCCATGGTCCAACTTGAAGAAAAGTGCTTCCATGGATGTTGGTCAAGTTGGTTTCCACAACTCAAAGATGGTAAGCTTCTTCATCTCACAATAAATTTTGATTATGGTTACAAAGAAATGATGATACCTAACTGATATTTGTTTATTGAAGGTCCGGACTATCAGAGTGGAGAAGCGAGTTAATGAAATAGTTAACAGATTGAACAAAACAAAAGTTGAAAGAACACCTGATCTGAGAGGTAAGTCTTTGGTTTGTGTGTTGTTCCCATAGTCAGAGATCATACACACATTTTTCTCGTTCATGCATATATAGAATCAGTAATAGTCAGTATAACTCTATGATCCCTTAGAATAATATGGTTGTTTGTAACTTTGTTGATGAAGCCGAGAGAGAAGCAGTGAATGCTGCAGAAAGGGCAGAGAGGAAACAGCATCTGAGGGAGAAGGTCAGTTTCTGTTAGGATGTACTTATTGATTAGAGTTTTGACTAAAGTAGTCCTCATTGTTGTTGAATACTGCAGAAGAAACGTGAAGAAATAGATAGGCTTGAGAAGGAGAGGCAAGCAGAGATGAGGAGTTACAAGGGATTAATGGTAACTGACAAAATGACATCCAACAAAGATATTGCTTCAAGCAACAAATCGCTTCAAGAACTTGAAGACGATTTCATGTAAAAGCCTTGTGCCTGATTTTATGTTTTGTTTTCAAAAGTCTTGAAGATCTAGAACACTAATCTGGTTCTTGGACTACTCTGTCCACGTTGAAATGTTTCAAAGGATTTGAATCATAATTGTGAGAAAAAGAGAGAGCATTTTTATATAAATATAACACATGTGAGCCAGTGATCATGGTTGACTCTGTACTGTTACTGTGTTTGTCGGAAATTATTCAGATAGAGTGCAAGAATCACTAACTATAGGTTTTGAGCACTTTTTATTTCTATATCCAAAAATGCTATGAAAACATCAGTATTTAATGTATTATAAATTTATAAGACAGTTAAAGTGTGCGCGTATATATATGTTGTTTAATCAATGTTGTTATGTGAGTGAGTATATATTTTACAAATTATCATAAACCGATGTTTTTTAGTTAAGAAAAATAATAGGTGATTAGTTCTTTACTTCTTTTTATCATTCTCTCTTCATTTTATTTTACTAGTATTTTTTATAATTTTTTTGTTTTTTAATATATACAGTAAAACCTATATAAATTAATATTTTATTAATTTATTGTGATATTAATTTATATAAAAATTAATATTTATTAATTTATAATATCTTTAAAAAAATTTAAATCTAAACAAGAAATTTTCACAACTTTCACACCATTAGTGTTTTATATAATAAGAAAAATTAGAGATGAATTTTACAGAAATTTAAACTTCAAAAGAAAATAAACAACACTGAAATTATATTTTACTAAATTGACTTAGTTATATATGTCTATAATTATATATGTCTAAAATTTATAATTATTAATTTATGGTATTATTGAGACCATATTTTAACATAAAGTTTTCTACAAAATTATTATCTTATTATTTTATTGAATTTTATTAATTTTTACATCCACCCGAATCAGAAACTAAAAATTTTATTAATTTTATAATGTTTATTAATATATCTAATACTAATTTAAAGAGGTTTGACTGTATATTACAAATATTGCTAAAAGTAAAACACAACACCGTGTATTTCCATGTTTGGTAATAGATTATGGTAGAAGGTTGTAGTTAATTGATATCATCGTGGCTTGAGGGTTTACGTTGCCACCATAATTACGACCTAGAAATATTCAAAGACGACTTAATTAGACAAAGGCATATACGTACGTACATAACTCACAACACATGCATGCATTATCATATTTTTTTGGTTTAATAAACATGCTTCTATAATTATTTTCACGTATGACATATAATTTAAACATACAAACTTCAGTTACGCCATTAGACCAGCTTCATCTGGACAGAATCTGCAAACCCTAGCTTCTGTATAAACAAACCCTTGTCTACAAAAGTAACCATTAGAAGGGCTACAATGTCTATCTTCTGAACACACACAATTCCCTTCAAGAGCACATCCGTCAAACTTGTAACCTTCGTTTCCAAACAGCACCTCATCAGACCATTTACTAGAAAACAAACCCTTAGGATCTAACTTGTTCTTCACTTCCACGAATCTATCAAAGTTTGTTCCATACTTTTTCTTCACGCCAAAGAAACCAACTTTTCTATTCTTCCCCCAATGAGGTTTTGCTCCATATTTAACAAACGCCATCTGCTCCATCTCCTCCATAACATCTTCGTTTAACCTCGGAGTCCAAGCATCGTCAGCTCGGTAATAGTTAAAGTCAATGACAACTGAATCCTCTGTCTGACCAAGATAAGCCTTTGAGGCTTTGATGTAACGTATGAGAATACCGTTATAGTTATCAATACCGCAAAGTCTTTCGGGTTTCAAGTCTCGTAGCTTCTTAACGTCGATGATAAAGTCTCTAAATTTAGAAACCGTGAATATAGCTGTTGTTTCAAAGAAGAAAAGACCGTTGTATCTTGGATCCCATGGACAAGAGATGTCAAGTCTAAATGGAGATGAGTAAAGACAAGAACCAGAAGCCTGGATTTTGCCTTGGCTACCGATAACCGGATATTTAGTAAAGATTAAACCATTATCGTCCTTTAAACCGTTCGCGGTTAATTTCTTGTAGGCCAATGTAGTATCAACTGTATTGCATTTTCCCTTCTCGTTCTTGGTATATTCAAAAGCCTTCTCTGTATCCAAAAATAATTGAAAATCTAAACTGGACTGAACCGGGTTTGGTATACTAGAAAGAAAAAAAATAAACTAACCTACTTCTCGGATCCCTTTAGATAGCAAGACAGGATTGGACCGAAACCCAATAAAGTCGTTGACTCCGTTGCCGGAGACTTCAACCGGTGCTCGGAAATCGTAACGGTAAACCGCAGTTATTCTAGAAGGATACCAAGTTATATCTCCAAATTCAAATATCTTCCCATGCTCTATAAAAATGTCTTCAAGTGCCACGTCAGATGTGAAATTATACGTCATACTTCTCATGAACGCTTTCTCAATAGAAAGCGTGACCTACAAGTTATTACAAAAATTAAATTCGATACAGACAGAAACATTTAACGGCGTTAAGTTATTATACCTTTGAGATAACTCCCAATACACCCAATGATACTTTAACGGCGTTAAGAAGGTTATCATCACTCCCTTCTTCGATTCTAATCACCTTAGCGAAGCCTTCTGATGAATCCGCTGGAACCACAAGGCTGATTCCGACAACATGGTCGTGAACTGAACCACCTCGTCCGAACCATGAACTCCCATGGGCCCCAGTACTAATCAAACCACCAATACTAACTCCTTCCCAATACGGTGACGTTTTAATGCTAAACCCAGCTCTTTCAACTGTATCGATCAACTGTCTCACCGAAACTCCGGAATCAACCGTAACCGTTAACCGGTTTGGTTCAATCTCGATAACCGAATTGTGTTTAGACGTACTAATTAGCAATGAGTCTGAACCGGAGGGGCAAGCGAGCTTAGGTATGGTATGTGAGAATTTGGTGACGGTTTTGACTTTGAGATTGTGTTCAGACGCGTAAGCCACGGCCTTGAGAATCTCATCCTCTGTCGTTGTGTATTTAACGTTAGCCACGTGGCAGGTTGTACGGTCAGGCCAGCTACCGTACGTGTTGGAGAGTGTGCATCCGGTTTGGTTACATTGAACCGGTGGTTGTGGTGGTACAGATTGAACGGTCCATAAAGTAACGAAGAAACATAAAATTGAACAATATAGAGTTGGTCGAGTATAAGACATGAATTATTATATGGAGAGATAATTATATATGTGATTCTTGTTTGTTTTGTTTAGAGATTATGTTACTTATATTTATAAGGTTGGAGCTGGCCTAACATTGGTTAGACGTAAATAAATATTTCTACATATTTTACTAATTAAGTAATATTATTTAAATCTTATGATTTTTTAGAATATTTTTGAAGTATCAGTTCATGGATACTTTAAGATTTGTGTCTGAGAATGTTTTAGTCCGACTAGTGAAAAGGCTGGGAAACTAATTTTCCTATACTTTAAAAGATATAGGTCAAAAGACTCAAAACCTAAATAATGGGAAATTTTGTAGGATTAAATTTAATTATCCACTAAGTATGTAAAAAAAAAAAGACGAGATCTGACAAACCAGTACAAAAGAAAAAGCAAGTATAGTGTTCGCATTGAAACGTAATAAAATGATTGATATAAATGATATTGTTTATATGTTCACTGAGTGATCTAAAAACTAAAACTTAAAATTCATATTATATTTTGTCTAATATGCATTAAGACGTACTAAAGTATTCGTAATGTATTATTTTTGTAGTATATTATCTGAGTGGTCCTAACCCTGCGGTTTTTTTTTTTTGTTTATGACATAGAGTGATCATATTTTTATTCATAACCGAGTTTTGCTTCTATCCAGCGATTGTGTTGTGTTAGACAAAGAACAGGTCAGTATGGTTTGGGTCGACTAGTGTCGTTGGTCATATTTGTATAATTTCCAAATAAAATAAAAATTTGAATGTAACATTATTGGTCTATCTCTAACATAAAAATAGATGAACTAACAGTCTTCCAAAGGCGAGTGAATACACCAACCCATAGAACAAGACAAAAAAAAGGATATCTTGTAATTTACTTACCAATACAAGTAGAGTGTCTTATTTTTTTCCCATTTTAATATCTGTTGGTTAGTAATTATAGATCATTGTTGATTTTAGAGTAACGATCTAGTTGTTCGACTTGCAATATCAAAAGTAAAATCATAGTTATTAGACCGGTACAACCGTTTTTATTGGTTAAGCGAATTATGGAAAATGTACTCCCTATTTATACTATCTTCTTATATAACATCAAAATCATTTTGTATCAAACAATATCAAGTTTCAATAATAAATTCATATATTATGTTTTGTATAATGCTTAATGGTATATATTTTTTTATTCACTTTGTGGATTTTCTATAAAAATTTATAGATAAACTAAAAAAAATGACCCATAAAAGTGAGGATACTAATTTAAACATAAATTGTTGTTAAAGGAAAATAAAAATGGTAAGTTGGTAATGAAAATTGATTTCATATTAGACAAATATAAGATTGATTGGAAAGAACAAATTAGTTTTTTACACACAAAATATATATAGTGAAATGAGACAGACATTTACTTTATAGTTGAGATATATAAACATTATTATAAGTAAAAAAAGTAAAAATAATATAAAAGTTATACAAGTGAGATGAACATATCATCAATTCATCATTTGAATTGATCCTAAGTAAATAGGTTTTGTATATAGAGTTCGCTCATGGTAATAGCCAGCTCTATATAGGAGTTAGTAACAGTACTGTGTTACATAGTAGTATCAGAATAGCTATAGCTATATACAAATTATGAAATGATTTAGACATATTCTGGTATGATCCATGTGGAGTTGCCTCTCAGTTATAAATAGTGACCACAACACATGTTAACCCATAATAATTATTCGGACAATGACCAATCCATGAACAGACACAAACACATGAGTTGATTTATTTATAAAGTACCTCTGAAGACCATTCTATTTTTTCTTTATTTGTAATTTTATTTTGGGTCGTTCCAATTTTACAACTCAGTTTGTTTCTAATATATTTTTCGAACTAATAATAACAAAATTTATTTCCAAGTATATATTTTAGAAAATATTATCTTTTAAGATTATTTATTTAGAGGAGACAGAGACTAAGGCCCACACTTCTTTATAAAAGAACAACAAGCCCGTGACCAAACTAGCTTTCAGATTTATTTTTATCTGACATAATCTCCACCGTTAGATTTCATTTTCTATGTCCCATTCTGACTCAAATCTAACCGTCCATATTCCTCAAGGGTCTTCAATAAGTGGGCCCCTTTTCTCTTTCCTCTCGCTGTACACTCTCCTTCAAGCGCTAAAGCCACCGCTCTCGCCACCTCTTCTGCCGGCGCCACCGCTATCTCTTCGCTGGAATCTTCTCCTCTCCTGTAGACCACGGAAAGTATGCTTATGGCGTACTCTCTTCCCCTCCCGGCTAATCTCGCCATCACTGCAACCATCGCCGGTACCGTCATCGCGTGAGCACGAACCTCCGCCGCGCCTTCCG